>JAOBRD020488596.1:0-17481 GCA_027575215.2 Hydrozoanthus sils | reverse complement strand
AGGGGGAGGGGAAGGGGGGAAAGGGGGGGGGGGACTTTTAAGTATAAGAGCGTTTACAGTTTAACTAATGAAAACAACCCCAAGTATAGCAGCTTCAGAACTTTAATTCTTTTCTGAACTGAACAGCAACAAATACCTGCTTTTATAAAAGCAGCCAAAATCGCGGAAATACTTCAAATAACAATTGTAAATAATTCTCTTCTGAAAATAAACATATTATTAAGATACTCAATCTTCTAAAAAGCATACCATGGCATCAATATCAGTTGGCACTGGTGCAGAAATGCTGGTTTTAAGAAGCTTCTTTTGACTGCATCTTTTAGCTTTTGTACGTAATTCCCATCGTTTGAATTTCAAAATCTTTCCGTTCGACTGTCCAATGAGCCCTTATACAATGGTTCCAAGTTATGAACTTTTCCGGCGAAAACTTTTATTCTGAGCGAGCAGAATGTTCTGTAGGAGATTGGCTTGAGCTGGGCTCTCGGCGATACAAAGTTTCATAAAACCAGCATTTCGCCACTAGAGTCACTCGACATGCAAGTGTTCAACGATGGACACTCAGCTGTAGACTGATCTTATAAAGAAACTGTTATTTTCGGAGTACGTAAGCAAAAGGATTACAGTAACAGTAACTGTAGGTTTCTTTCAAGAGTGTCTGTAGATGTGACAGTAACTCTGCCTCAGTAAACCTTGACTTATTAACTGTTTAAAGCAGTCTGGAGCACTATAATAGCTATGGCTGACTGATACTACAAACTGAATGTCTAGAAAACGCTGCACATCGTGAAGTTGTGTCAAAACCGGCAATTGTGCAACTTGCAACTTAACTAACTTCCAAGAATTGTAATTCCGTTTTATCCACCACTCTTAAAAAACATAACGTTCTCTAATTTTCTCCAACACGGCTCTGATATTCGTTGAAAGGTGCTTACACACACGCATTCAGAACTTAAACCTGCCTTTGAAACTCGAAAAAAAAATACTTTGCAAGATGCACTCAAACGGCGTAACACAGCCTCAAGACTGTCAATACAACACTTGTGAAACCAAGTGTAACATGACTATGGCTGGCTTAAAAAATTGTAGGGAATTTCTCTCCCTTAAAACGAGAGCAAAATATGTAGAACTTTGTTAGGCCTTCGGTCACTTCCCACAATACACCTCTGGTGCCTGTTGTTTTCCGTTATCAGCGAAAAAGGAATGGTGACGAGTGTTGACCAGAGTTGCGTTTAAATGTTGACTTTCCCCTTTTAAGTAATAGTCGATAAGTAAGTTTGGTTGGCACGACGAGAATCTTTTACGATATTGAAAACAAGAAAAACAGCAAAACCGTAGGAGATGACCGAAGGCCTTTAATTGTATTTGTTGAACCAAATACAAACACCAAAATTCAATTGTCTAAAAAAATAGATCTGACAAACTGGAAGCGCTTTTATACAACAAAAGATACTCCCGCAGTCGGCTCGCTTGTCAACAAACTCTTGTTTGAGCAATCACTTTCTAAAACAAAATATTTTGCCGCACAAGACCATTGCTTAACAAGCAATTAAATTTTGGTGTCCCAGCACAGACGAAGGACAGCTTCTTTATAAAACTAAAGTATTGCTACCAAGTTAAGTTCTGTGCCGGGAAATCGACCCCCTACACAGCCAGGTTGACAGAGCTTGTAATAAAGGTAGACTCATTCAAAAAATTTTGTCAATAAACAGAAAACTTCCATTGGTTTATGCACAATGGTGAACAAGAAAAGATAAAAAACGAGCGGGATCAACGGAGCACTTGCGCTGATCAACCTGGCGTGTAGCGGTTTGGTGCATTATGATAGCTTCTCTGTTAAACCAAAGTAAAGCTTTATCGACTATGCACATTGATTGGTTTAAAAATAAGCACAGTGTCTCTGTAAAACCAAAGAACTGTGCAGATGGAGATTAAAACGAGACGAAGTAAAACCCTCATCCTAAACTACACCTAATACACGACACTAACACGACTTGCATGACGATACCATCCCATATTCACGAACTACCGGGAGCAAGTAAGAACCTAAAAACATGGCCAGATATGAATGAATTGCACAATAAACGAATAGATTTTTGCTCTGTTGCAAAAGCATTTTTAAGAAAGTTTAAAAAAAAGGTCGATCTCATCTCCCTGGTACCATCAGTATGCAAGGGCAAAGTCCTACATCTCCCTACTACCATCAGTACAGTAAACAAGGACGAAAGTCCTACATGTTGGACGCGCCAGTGTTCTTGAACAGTGATGTTCCTGATGTACTTGGTTGCTCCAAGTCTTCCGATTCGTCCGAGGCACTTGACGGACTGTGGACACGCAAAAGCACAAATTAATAACTACAAAATTGGTAACAATTTATTAAAAACCAATTCTTCCTTGTCTTGTTTGTCAATCCTTTTTTAATCCTTCCCTTCTTCTTCTTAGAAAAATGCTTCAAGGCGATGTAACTGTCAAATCTTCCTTTTTTCATCAGAAAACTTGCATATTATATCAATATTATATACTAATAAAGGAGAGATTTTTACCGTGCGACAGACCGAGGAAAATGTTCTCCCGGACAGACCGAGTAAACCGCGAGGTTATCAACATATTTTTTACATGGTTTCAGTCTTAGGTCAGTGAAAGAGAACAAACGATTATCTCTGCGCTCGCGTTAGCGAGAAATCAGCCCAATAACTCTCCGGTCTTGCATGGGAACTTACTGGACCCATTTTTGGCCAATCAGCGCTGGGATCTGGTCAAAGGACCTATAAACTTGACTTGCCATGTAATAATACCTTAACAATAAAACCTCGTGCTAGAATTCAGTTATAAAACTCGGGGTCTCGTTCAATAAACTCAACACTTCAAGAAAGATTTGTTGTGCTTACTCACTGGCTGAACCCCTCCGTCGCCACAAGCTCAAACTTCTCCATTAACTGTTCATGCATGGCCATCAAGATGTCGTACACATGCTTGTTCCTGATCTGAGGTAAATCAAAACGAAATGCACGTTAAAGGAACTAAAGGCTAGCTCAAACTCTCACGTCTCGCGCGAAACAAATAAATTATGCTCTGGACTACATTCTCAAAAATTACGTCAAAAGTACGTCAAAACTAATGTCCTGAAAATATCAGGGAAACAAATTTAACGAACCTTATTCTATACAGAAGCAGACGTTTTTATAACTGAGAATAAAAAATACTGAAACAACTTTGTAGCCTAGTCTTTGCAGAGGAATAAAACGGGCATAAGATCTGACCTTTATAGTTTTCGTCTTTACATGCAGAAAATGTCCATTGCTTCAATAAATTCTGAAGTTTGCAATTTTGTTGAAATTTTATTACTTTAAATCAGTTTAAAAACTTATTGTGCAGGAAAAGTAAACATTAAGAACTGCTGACCGGTGGTTTTCAACAATAAAGTTTGATCATGACAGAATGTTTTCTCTTTCATCGGTTTGCTGAAAAGAAGGAACACTTAGCATTAACTGTTGACTGAAAAATTCGATTGTGAAAGCGATATCTGGTTAAGCTTAAGAAACTAAACCTTTGGAAGAAAACTTACAGGTGGCATAAGAAACTCTTCAGGTGATTTAGAGTCTCTTCGCCTTCTCTTGGACTGCCCTTTCTGACCTATTGGTAGCAAAAGTATCATTATGCTTTAAGCTTAATACGAAGTAGTTTCTTTTTGATAACTCAACCAACCTATTTTAGAAGTAAACTGCTTTTCGCCAAAAACAATGTAAACCGAGGCACGGAAAGTGTTGTAAAAACTGATTACAAGGCAATTTAAGTTGTCATTTCCCTCACACACAACATCAATTTTCTAGTCAAATTAAAATCTGTGCTGCTGAGTATGAAAACAATTGCAATGACAATTACCGAACAGAACGTGCAAAAAAAACCTGGCCTTTAACACTTTGAAATTGCAAAATACCCTTTAATTCAATAACCACAACTTCATTTGGTACTGTGTAACTACATATTATAAGCAACCTGACAACAGTGTATAAGCAGTAACAACAACTACTTACACAAGAAAACATTTTTAAATGGTCTGGGAGGTACTCCTAGACTCTATATTAGCCCTAATGGCACAGTTTTGAGTAACATATTCTTTTGAAAGTTTAGCTCAAGTGTGAGGCCGGTAAGGCTAATTTAAATGAAGACAAAAGAATATTAAAATCGCCACCTTTTTGAAAAAGGTCTTAATTACTCACCACGTTTGGATCGCTTTCCTGTCTGTGAGGAAGTGGTGGGTTCACCTCCTACCGCCTTCTCATCAGACTTTCTATCCCTTCCTGGACACGCGCACACTCTGATTTCCACAACCTGTCGACCAAGAGTTTGACCATCCTTCTCCAAGGTGAAAATGATCTCTACTGGCCGTCTGCTTGGCCCTGAAGCACAGCTTGAGAAGCACATGAAAGCAAACATTTCTGTCACATACTCAGTTCCAACTTGTGGCCCATGGTACGGAATGGTGACAGAATGGCGGGAGGTATCAGGACAGGTTTGATACTTTGCCTGGTTGTTGTTTGATCTAATGAAATGGTTGTTTGGTGTTGAACCTTTGGGGAAAAAACCCAAAATCACTTCCTCAGAATAAATTGGAGTGTATAAGTGTAAGGTTAGGAAAATATACTATGAATGGACCATAACCTTGGAGGGGATCTCAATAAGATGTTTGTTTTTTGCTTCCTTTGTCGTCCTGTTTTCGTTTGTTTATTTTCCAAACCCAAACTCAGTTCTACAACTTCGAATAATAATCTAGCTCCTGCTCCAAAACCCTCTCTTCTTTTAGCAATGCTCCAGTTGAAACTCAGATCTCCTCCTTCTGTTTCTTTGTTTGAACTCTTTGTTTGCTTGGTGAATCGAATGGATCAGTGTCCCTCCCTGTTGAGTTTATGTCAACATGTGCAAAGGATCATACGTCATAACAAAACATATAATTGGTTTGGTGCGAAAACAGGAACCTGTAAATGGCTTGTTTTCCTATATTTAGCATGTATTTTTGCGTTTTTCTACTGAATTATTGTACTGCTGCCTTGAACAAGGGAATACTTCACAAGAACAAGATGGCACCGGCAAAAGCGAAAAAGTTTTGGCAGATTTTAATCAATATTTCACTCGAAGAGCTCAACCTGTCTGCAGAACATTTGCAGAAACATATCAAGAATTTATTCTAGCGACATGAAATTTGGCAGGCATTTTCTATGTGAAAATAGGAAAAATTTTAGCTGGAGTCTGCCAGAGTCCGCTATGAGGTAAAAATTTGATGATGCACTAAAGGTGACCCTTGACTTTTTGCTAGCAGAGTGGTCCAAAATTTCTGGATTTCAATATTTTGAGCAGACTCCGGTTAAAACCTGTATTTTGTTGTCAAACTCATTTGTGCCAAAGCATTTTCCAGAATTATAAAATTTCAAGCAACAAGGTTGAATTTTCTGCACAAACGCTTTTTTAACCCCCAACCCCCGAAATTCTTGAAAATTCCTTGAATTCCTTACGTGTTATCACAACGCAAATTTTTTTTTTCTGTAAACCTAATACTATAACAGACTTGTACCTCAAACTGCTTCTTATTTTGTCAAATTCTGCGTTTTTACAACTATTTGAAAACAGTCCTAAAACGGCCACTTGGTCTCCAGGATTGCCTTAAACTCTTGCTTTATTGCCTGTATATAATTATATAACTGGCAGTAAAGTTCTATTGTAGCTTTTTCTTCTTGACAATGACTCAGTCTAACTGCATCAAAATACACTCTATCTTTGTTATTCAAGAGATAAAAATAATGTTCAGGTTTCTGAGTAAAGGATTGTGTAAATATTGTTTTAATTTCTAAACCTTAAAGATGATTTCTCATTCTTAATCTAGTGTCACTTTTCTCCTCAAAACCTGAATAATTTTTAAGCCTGAACTGAACGACTTTAAAGCTAATAACACTTTTCTAATGATTATCACTGTCATCATCACCATGACATTATCACAATAGGTGATTAATTAGTACTCACCATCATTTGAGTTCTCCATGTGATTAGGACATCGTTTGACAATGTCATGTAAGTTTGTGGAGCCCTTGAAAACTGCTACTGCCCTGATGTAACAGTTATTGTATGGCAGGTGTGAAGTCTTGAATTTTATGGGGCAGAAGCTGGCAATATTCACATACAGCTTTTTGCATGTGTCTGAGTATGTCCACGTGGCAGACTTGGAGGCTGACTCAGTAGGTGGGCCAAATGAGATTTCAAAGCCCAGTTCACCAGGGTACTCTGTGGTGCTTGGGATTGTGGGTAAATGGGATGGATATGACACAGGTGAGGATGCCAAGGGAGTTGAGGCTTCACTGTATGAGCTATTCTGTAGGTTATATACATACATACACTGTTAGTGCCACTCTTTTTGCACACACTAGCTGTGGGTTGGCCAATAGCACAGATTCCATATCAGAAAAAACAATATTTTGTTTATTTTAACTATAAAAAAGAACACTTTCCTTCCACTTCACACAAAAACTATCTTCTATTGTTTGCTAATATTATTATTATTATTATTATTATTATTATTATTATTATTATTATTATTATTATCATTATTATTACTATTATTATTTTAAACATATTTTAGGTTCCAATCAAGTATGCACAGTGGTATCAACCCATCAAAATTATGCATGCTTTTATTCTTTTCAGATCTTCATAACAAAACCACCACTAAGTAAAATTACTGGCAGGCTAAAACTAATAATAGGGAACTTAAGCAACAAAGATAGCAACACTGACAATAAATGCAAAGAAAAGATGTCACAAGCTGGAATGTAATGGTGCAGCTGACTGTCTGCATGCTGTCATCTTGAAAATAACAATGTGAAAAGCTCAGTTTTTGAGTTGTAGAAATAAATTATTTGTAGTTTGTTTGTACACTGAATGTATTAGTACATGTTCATTAGAAACAAATCAGGAACCAGATTTTAAATTATGCAAACTGTTGGTTCAGATCACTGAAAACACTTACACTGCCATAAGGAGAGGGGACTGGTGCTTGGGTTGTGATTGGTGATATGGATGGTGCCCTGTGTGCTGGCCCTGGTGAGTAGGTTCCTGAGTAAGGAATGTTTTGTGGGTATGCTGGCTGCGGGCTGCTTGATGAAGGTAGTTCACCTTGGTATGGTGGTTGCTGGTGTAATGGCATACCAGTAACCTGCATGTGACACGGGCATTAAGAATTCAGGAATACCATATACTGTAGTATAGCTGTATCTTTTTAAGCTTTTAAAAGTTTTTATGCAAGGTTAAACATATAAAGGGATGCATACTTGTATATGCTCGAAATTAAAACTTTTTCTATATTTAAAAAGCTGAGCTGTGTATCAAAAAATGACATTGTAGGATCGGGTACGACAAAAAGAAGTTGAAATTTAGAATTAAGAAAAAAAAAATCAAACCCTGTTCATTAAATACCTGATACTGCTGGTAGTTTGACATCCGGTAATCACCACCAGCCTCACCTACGATCCAAAATCCGTATTCAATAACTTACTTCCAATACAGTCTAAATTTAACTAACAAAATCTATTTAATAAGTAAAAAAAAAATTCTGCAGTGCTATAAATTATAGTATCATTCATTGACAATAATAATTTATGTCATTTCGGACAAAAGCCTCTATCTATATTTATCTCAGAACTCAAGGTATTAATTCCAAATAATACTACCCACGTAAAATAAGACCTGCACAGACAACAGCTAGCTATAGATCATATTAACTTGTACATGCCCCCTGAAGCAAGCTTGTAAGTCAAGAGGCCATTCAAACAAATTAGGCAATGAAAATGGAGATTTATTGGTCCCACATCAAAGACAGTGTTACATGACATGCACTGAAATGGAACCCCAAGGATAAGCAAAAAAGAGGATGCCCAAGAACACCTGGAGACATGATGTTGAGGCAGAGATGAAGACTGGGGTCACACACAGAACACCCTTTAGAGACTAGCCCAAATTAAGACAGGACAAGATAGAGGAAGGAGATTTTTAATGGCCTATGCTCCAGGAGGAGCTTATTATGAGTAGTGTACTGTACATGCCCTAGGGGGAAGGGGGTTAGGGATGTCCATTTGAAAAATCCAAAAAATACCCTAAAAATTACCATTTAAATGCATAAAAATTTTCCACTCTAAAAATTCATACCTCTCTGTCTAAAAATTACCTTAAAAAACAATTGAAAAAAAAATAACAAGTCGGCATTAAGTTCTCTTGTTTTGTGCTGAATGTGTTATGTGGTAAAAACGACTTTTCTCTCTTACCTTCTTATTCAGTACACACATAAATTTGCTAAAACATAGACCCCAAAAAATACCAGGCTCTTTGTTTAATGTTTAACCTTGGTCCCCCCCGGGCCATACACGCATACAAACAGCTTTTCAAATTTCAGCACATTTGCAGTTTACAGCCGTTTAATTTGCTTGAAATTTTACATTTGAGAGATGGAAATTACACAGAAAGAAGGGGAAAGGATATTACAGGATGATGTTTACAATGACTAACTGGGATTTAATCTTAACTTGGCAACAAAAAGAGGATGTCTAGCAGGAGAGAATGAAGCTCATTCTAAGGTTGAAATTATCTTTGGGAAATTGCCTTCAATTAATTGACAAGTGTACATATATGTAAAGCTATATAATTTTAAACATCAGCCTTGTACTAAGCAATTCTCCATAGACTAATCAGTTCTCTAGCTATTCCACATCTCTTGTTAAATGTTAACAATGTAATACAAAATTGCAACAAAACATTTGTATTCCTTTACCAAAGATACCAAAGAAAACCAAATTAGTGAACACCAAGTGGTGAAATTGGGAGGTCTTAATTATAAACAACTCCCAAAAACTATCATTGTTTGGCTCAAACAAAGAGTTGAAACCACTGCTTGATCCAATATCAGACTCTCTTTGTTGCAAAACTGTATTTAACCAAAGGAACTCATTACAAAACATTATCAACACCTATCTTAACAAAGATTAAGCAACATCTTTGTAAGCCAAAACTGGCAATGGAACAAATATGTTTCCACTGCACTAACCCTTTCAGCCCTAAACTTGACAAATGTTGTGTTGGTAAATTCTCCCAACTAGGACCCATACTTTTTGTATAACCAGCTTAGGAGAATTTGGCTTTTCATCTTCAACTGTTCACCTTGTTTGATCAATTTCTATTTTCTCATTACCGAGTGACTTATTTTGTATGTGTTATGTAAGGAGAAGTTAGATGTTGATAAACTGGCTTTTTACTCACTAGTCAAGTAGGTTCGCTATTTCAAAAGAATGCATACACCATTCAAACAAAAACTTGTACTTGATTGATAACAAAAGAAATGCTTCCTTAAGAGCAAGAATACTTCACATTGAACTGTAATACAGTATAATTATGTTGTAGTTATAGTCAGCTGATATCTATCACTAATATTCAACAAAATCAGGCATCTTTATCAAGACATACTGTAAAATTATATAAGAAACAATGGTGAACTTTGGATGACATTGAAATGACGTGACTATTGTTACATAAGTCATAATTGTATAGGAAGAAGGAATGGGACTCACTCTCAGTTACAGCTGTTAAGAAAACAAAATGAAATGAAATATAAAAGATCGATAACAGTCTATACTAAATATAAAGAGTCTGCTATTGCTCAGCTAGAAAATGTGAGAGAAAAAAAAACATGTAGGTAAATAACCTACTGTGGGATGGACTGAAGTCAAAGTTGCATGGTGGCTCTAAGTAGCAATCAGATAGCATTATTTCCATTGACTTGATGGTAAGTCTTATCTTTGCTAGCAGTATGTAGCAATCATAGAAGGTAGATGGGTGATCAAAATTGCACAACCTGCTGTTGGCTCCAACTTATAACAGCAATGTTTAACAATAACCTGTCTTTAGCCCAAACTGTTGCTTTTACTGACTGCCACTTTGGAAATACACAATAATTGCATGTGTGTACTTGACCTGACCTTTCATGAGTTACTGAGGTATATATAGATCAAAAGAACAAAGGAGTTTGATAGCAAGCACTCAATGGCCACGTAAATGTATTGAAAACAATGATGGTGTCTTGTAATAGTGCCAAACACAATTTATAACGAAGCAAATTAGCAATTTGAAGATATAAACTGTGCTACACACAATCATTGATGCCTCATGATCAAATTTTAGAATTTAAACAAAAAAAAGAGATTACTGTACAATTTAGCTCTGAAGGTACAAAAATGTATGGATTGCATAGTACGCAAGAAATTTGTAACAGAAAGAAGTTAGAAATTAAGAAAAACTAGACAGTGCAAAATGTCAGTCCTTTTAAATTAAACTATTACAGTACTTGCATGTGAC
Organism: Hydrozoanthus sils; assembly: GCA_027575215.2. Taxonomy (NCBI): domain Eukaryota; kingdom Metazoa; phylum Cnidaria; class Anthozoa; order Zoantharia; family Hydrozoanthidae; genus Hydrozoanthus; species Hydrozoanthus sils. The sequence goes on along the minus strand of JAOBRD020488596.1, from coordinate 7,098 downwards.
TCATACAAAATCTTGACTTACACATGACAGGGTCAGTGCACTGGGTCTAACTCTTCTTTATGTTACTAATATAATTATTTATAAACACAGACAAAAATATGTTTGTGATTAGAAAACCTGAAGTGAATTAGACCAAGGTTGTTAGTAAAATATATAGATGTGGCTATATAAAGTCTGATTCATGTAGTTCTGGTTCGTGACTCAAGTAAATTTTTAATCAAAGATGAACTTAATAATCGCAACTTATATCTATTTGCTTAAACCTCGGACAAACATGAGTACAAATTCACAACTTTGTCGTACTTCACACTAAGTTACTTCACAACAAGGCCAAGTGATAATAATGGTGATTGTATGGACATATGTTTATGGAAATTGTTAAGAATTTAATCAAATTATACGATAAGTACAATGATATATATTGCACATACCTTCTTGTAAGCTCAAGCCAAAACTGCAAAGAAAACAAACTACATTAATTTCCTGGTCAAAGTTTATGTTTTTTTTGAAAGCCAAGACTTGCAGTATTAACAAAGTCTTGTAATTGCACAGTTTTTTAAAAAGGTTCATAAGAATATTACTCATGCATGTCTTTATAAAGACATTGCACTGTCATCGAATGTACTGAACAGATTGTTCACCAATTTATCCAATATAATTACATACATCTGTGCTGAAAACTCTAGGATCTAACTATTTTTACAACTTGCTGACTAAAAACTAACAGATTCAAGTAAACAGATTAAATGCAAAATAGTTTTTGATATGCATGAATGGTGACTCTGCCGCACCATTAACTTAACAAAGTTTTAAGAGTCAAAATAATTGAGATAAAATCAAACTGACAATGTTGGCAAATCAGGACTGCTTTAGGTGACTTTAGCACTAGCATTTGCTCTTGATGGAGTGTTGCAGTCTACTCCATTGCACTAAAACAATACTGACAACCTAAGAGTCAGTGTCACACTCGAGGCATTGTTTCATGGTTACCAACTGCCAATATATCAATGCTGAAACAGAAGTGTATTCCAGCACTGTTCCCTAACAAGGCTGGATCTCGGAGATCATGAACAATCACCTGGCCCTGGAAATTTTCCAGAAACAACACCTACAGAAATAAATCCCTCTCAGAATCATGGAAGACCTTCATCGCGCTTATCATCAAGTCAAAATGTCAACACAACAAGTGGGGTGATGTAATTGCTAATCTTGGATACACCAAACCATTATACTTGAAACAATGGCTTCCAATGACATAATTGCCAAAAATATTCAGGGAAGCCAATCAGGGATTTTCAAGAGTATTTCTCAGTCACATTTAACAAGCTATGGTTTTAAGACTTCGGGATAGGAAAACAATAGCTTTTATTCTAATTTGATACTTTAATGTTTGACAAGTAAACTTGTATTTGCATAGCTTTGAATTCTTAAGTTAAGACTGACATAAAGTATTGCAAATAAAATTAGAAACAAAAAGAATTGAATAAAAATAATTTGATTTCTGATAGGGTGTGATAAAAAAATGCAAACTGTGTGAAATTTTTAGGGCAGATTATGCGATTCCAAAGGCCAATTATGTGGGAATTTATGTAAATTACGCAATTTTTTTCTAAGCAATTTAAAGCTTGTTTTATAAGGTTTCAGAAGAAGAAAAACACTTTTCTGTTGCCCTAAAGACATTTTGAACACAAAGGAACAGTAATTATGTATCTTGACATTAGTTGGGATAAACTAAAGCACTGTAGTCTTCTGCACTACCAGTGGACCAACGTTAAAAGTTGAAAGGTGACAGCTAATATGTGACTAAATCAATGATCAATGTTGATACTCTTGCATGATATAACTACCTTCTTGTGCTTTGTTTTTATGTGTAGTATTTTATTTCTGAACACAACAAAGCAGCTTTTTAAATTTATTCTTCGGATCAGAGATGGCCATGGTCTACAACAAATTATACGACAAGCAAAACATCAGTCCATCTGTACCTTCGGGATAATTTCTTGCTCAATCGTGAGCTGTCAAATTAAACGGAAGTAGGAACTGCCAAGAAACAGCAGATGTTTTCGTTACAAACTTATCCATGAGTATAGTTTTATTGGTTTTCAAGAAAGAAACTACATTTTGCCGAACGAAGGTAAATCATCTTAAAAATGACATGTTTATGCAGAACTTTTTAAGAAAATTGTTTCTTTATGGTTGATTTTGTGAATAATGTGCATTCTTTTGAGAATCATGCGATTTTTTGTGAATTGTGCGATCCGATGAGATTTGAGGTCGATAGTGCGAAATTGCACTATTGCGTAATATCAGAAGGCCTGTATAATTAATCCCACTAGTTAGAAGGGATTAGTCAAGAGTTCTGAAATCAAGGGCTCATTGTTCCAGCATTGCCAAGTAAATTTATAAAATCAAAACCCTCACCCTGGCTAATGCACTGTCAAACTGTAGCAAAAATTGAAAAAGTATCATTTTTTTTTAATTCTTCCGATGCCAAATATGTAAAATGAGTGTCATAAACTCCCCAAAATGCATCCAGATTTATCACAATTTAAAACACAAAAAGGAGAATAATTTCATTTGGGTCCTCAAGACTTTTTCCCTATCAACTTCCATTTTACTATTGTCAAAAGTCTTATTTTGTGGTCCACAAAGATTTACAAACTTAATATCTGAACACAAACTAAGACAGCTACTGAATAATTAATGTATCCTAAGAAAATCAACAAACAAAACTACATACTGTACTTGGTGATGAAAATTGCAATAATTCTAAATACAAAATAAAAAAAAACAAAAAGAATGAAAGTTTTATCTATTTTTGGGGGTATGGGTAGGGTACATTTTCTCTCAAATTTAGCGGCATGCATGCAAATGTTCACATACAATGTACAAATTAAGTTAAATAGTTTTTGGTTTCAACTGTTTATATGCTGTACATAGTCACTTCTTTAGTAAGATTATAAACAGTTGAGTTGATTCATCATTCAACACATAGTTCATGAGAAACTGTCATTCCTGCATTGTTCTTCACTAGTTGTAACAATTCATCAATCATAATGGCAACATTAATTATTAACCTGCTATACAAAAAGAACAAGCACGAGTTCCCTGATATGCACAAGCCAGCTCTATAATGTATCCTAATTTGACAAGCTTCAATGGGATTAACTCTAAAATGCTGCACAGCAAATACCATCAATCTTGGGCAGGTGTAAAAAAAGCTGAGGAATGAAAAACCTAAACTTAGCCAAAGTCATGACACAGAAATGATATTGCAGGTGCCACATGATATGCACTAAATCATTGATACTAATGACTTGATTCCAAAGTTTTTCTGTATCATCTAATCCGTAAATCCACTATAACAACCACACTAGTTCTGTTTTTAATCTGTGATGTTATTCTATTAGGTATCAAGTCAATATTGATATAAATGCTGAACTTGACAAAATTCTTGGTTACTTACAACAACAACAATAAAGCTCTAAAAATAGACGTCCAAAACTGAAGCTATTTAAAAAAACAACAGTCAAGATTTAGAATTCATCAGGAACTTATTTTATTTTTTGTGTTTTTTTTTTATCACAGATCCCTAGACATTAACTAGGCTTCAAAAAAACATTTCATCATTTTGAGGTTTCTTGTTATAGATTTTGAAGCTGTATGGTCGCTACAATAATAAATTATTTCTCTTGTTAATAAATGTGGCTTTTCTTGTCCTTACATCTAGCCATTCTATAATTGTGCTAATCATGGTGCTGTGTCTGTGCAATATCATGTAAAAGTTAAAGCCATTACTAGTTGTTCATTTTGGCAGATGTTATGAAAAATTATCTTGGTTTGAAATGTTGTTATAATGAAATAAAAAAAGTCCCGTTCTGCACACAGCATGTTTCCAAAATGACTGACAAGTGCAAATATATTTCTTCCCTTAAAAAAGCAAGTAGACTTAGAACTTATGGAAATTTGAAAGATTGTTTTGCAAAGCACAGTGTTGCAATGACTATGCTGTACCATTTTCATAATTCTTGCAAGCAGAAGTTTTCCTTCCTTGTGGTATGCAGAAATTAAAGACTTTAATAGGGAAAACAACGGTCCTCTATCGCCAGAGGCAGATCGATGTGTAATGAGCTGAAGTACCAAAATTTTAGAATCGAACTTGATTTTTATACGAAAACGGGATTTCTACTGAAGGAGCCCGATATCAAATGAATGGCTAAACACATAAACTTTGGTGAACTTATCAATATTCAATTGACTAGAAAAATCTGATGAACGAAATGATAGGAACCACTTAATTTGATACACTGAAATCGACAATATCGATTGCAAATCAATCGCATACGATTCCAAACTCAAAATGAAAGGGAATGAAAGCTAAAACTACAGTTTTACTTACTCGTGATTCAACTGATTCATATCACGCTAGAACTGACATGGACGAGTGATTCGGCGAGTCGGATTCCACCACACAAAACACAACACGCGGCCCGAGAGAAAAGACTATAAAAGAACAATTTGTTTTCCTACACAACCCCCAGAACTGAAAAACAACATCACGGGACCTTTCCACGTTCGTCCACTTCAAAATCCCAATAAATACGATACATAACACAAACATAGCGTAGCATAGCTTCAAATCCCTACAAAAACACGTCTAATTGCATCTAACGCCTCGAACAATGCATGCTGAAAGCGAGGTTTTTCGAGGTCTGCAAATTCTTTCACTGTTAATGTACAAGCATTACTTTGTAGCTTAACTATAATACCTGGTGTTTACACGCAAAGAGAGCGGCCTCTGAAGGATTTCCGCTGTATCAACACTTCGCACTTGCATTAAATTTATTGAACGCAATACCGGAACTTTGGTCAAGTTTCAAAAATTTTTATAGCGCGACATAAAACAAGCGAGCTGTTAACAAAGAATGAATTACACCAAAACACGCAATTTCGTGTCCTTACCATGAGCTGTTTTGTGAGTTCCGAACATCTTCCAACAGCGTCTTGTACTGTTCTTTGGTGAGTGCTATTGACGGCATTGTTGGCACTACGTCTTCTTCGGCCATTACAGGGACTCGTTGACCCTTGATTAGTAAACTTGAACAATCCCGACTGGTGGCGAGTTTGCCCCCCGAGGCTGCCTGAAGGCTCGACCAATCCTGAACAAGAGAATACCACCAAACAGATGACAAGTAAAAACATTAATAACTATTGCTCACTTTCTGCCACGATCGGACTAAGGTCAAAGAAAAAACCTAGCACACTAAAACGCGAGGTTTTAAACTATGTAGAAAACCACGAAATCTCCACACTTAATCTTAGCAACAACCTCTGACTGTGAGCCTAAATACTCTGAACTGATGAAGCGGCTTCACAACGACAACTACAAAGCTGTAAATGGAGCTCGTACGAGCTGAATCATTGTTATAATTAGTTTCGAGTTATGTGACATTTGCAGCGTATCAAACATTTACACGATTTACGTGTACCTAAGAAGTGATTTGACTTGATTTATACTAAAACTTGTATCAGGCGCGCTGTGTCACACACACTCGTGATTTGAAAGATCAAGGAGGATCTCGAGAACCGACGGCGACGAAATCTGATTGTAATAGCTAGCAAAGATTTTTCTGATTAGTTTGGTAGTAATTAGTGAACTTTGTACACCGTCCGAGTGCGGGTTTTGGACATAGAAATCTTACTTTTAGCAATTTAAAAGATCCAAAGTTCACGTTACCAGAGTTGTACACATATGTAGTTCCGAATGCTTACAAACTAGCTAGGAAGGAAGTCCTTGTGTTGTTTACATAGCAGTCTCGCTTATATTAGTACGCCACGTTCCCTTCGACTGTTCCTTGTGCTAACTGAGTTACAATAAAGCAACACTCAAACTTATAAGAAGTTAAGATAAAGATTTAAGTAACGTGTCAGCAACTAGATCCGGAACAATCGAAGTTCCGTGCCAATTTTTTGCCTTTGAACAGCGAGTTAATCTGGCAGTGTTGACAACTCAAATTCTGATGTATTCAAAACAGAGCTAGCAACACAGCTATCCATCATTTTGAAATAAAGAAAAGTGCTCTCCGAATACAATACCACTTTAAATTTTCCGTATCTAGTTCTAGCATTTAATACTAAATCAATAAGGGAAAACTACCTTCCTACATCAAGCCCACTTCTCTTCGTTCAAGCCACGCGGTTCGACTAGAAAAATATGATGACACTGCCAAATCACTTTCACTTTTGCTTGGACCAATCAGAAACAAGCAACAACCCCCAATCAAAACGCTGACACAACCCACGTGCTCTTTTCTTCCAATAGGAGGACGAGGCGGATTGTCGGGGATTCCCATCAAAAGATTAAAAAGATCAGCAAATCTTTATGTGATAAACAGCTCGTAAAGAGTTAAAAAAATAAACCCACTAATACGGTATGGCAGAGAAAAATGAGCCAAAGATAATGACATGACCCGTGTGTGTTTGAAGTAAACTCAAAAAGTTTCATCTTAAACCAAAATGAGGGAAATTTCGTTTCACGTTACAACCGGATCGACTTTGTTTTTGCTAGAGTGACATTAAACTAAAATAAATCTGATGCATATGATAATCATGCGACTGGCACGCGAAATGGTTGAGCATAGATGTGAAATCAAAAACTTAGAACGCGCATTAAGTGAGCGCGCTGATACGCAAATGAAACAACAACATATGTACGTATACATTTGTTGGTTTCAAATTCAAGTTTAATGCGGTCCTACTAATGAAGCTAGAGGAACGTGCGATTTTGTTTATTTTTCAAGGGATAAAATTGAGAGCTTAGGAGGAAAGACAGTTCGTTAATACTTTAGCCCCAACCCGATTAGAAATCTTATCATTTTCTTTCTAGATCAAATTAGTCATGGCAGGGAAACACTCATAAACATTATATTGGCAGCGCAGATAAATTGCTAATAAAAATAGACACGATGCAGTTTTATCAGACTTTGGTCTCAAGCCAAGCTAATAAGGGTTGAATAAAAAAAGAAAGGGCCATGGCAGCTCATCCGCTACTGCAGAGGTACTATCCTTGAAATAAATATTTGTTGACAATGTTACGGT
>JAOBRD020488490.1:0-17483 GCA_027575215.2 Hydrozoanthus sils | reverse complement strand
AGAAAGCCAAGATGGCATCTCGTTTGTTGTCCTCGTCCCAGTTTTCGCGCGCTGCCATCTTGGCTTTCTCGACGCTCGTGATTTTCGACGATCTCCTTGAGGAAAAGAGGGTACTACTCGCAGTCTAATATTCCAAACAAAGTCTTATGAATTTAGTCAAAATTGTAATACCAAAATTAGAATTCCGCAAACAGTTGATGCTTTGTAACTTACCGGCAGGCGGTCTTCGATATGGTCCCATTGGAGGAATTGGAAAATCTTCGTCCTGGGCATTGCGTTTGAAAATTATATCTGCATCAAAATAAGTGGTTGAATTATCAGCTAAAAAAGAGTCAAGTAAGGTTACAAAACCGCTTCAATATATCAAGATGTGAGTGTTTATGCATACAAACATTAAAGTCATTTTACTTGTTTATATACAGTAGCAAATCGGATAACTGGAAACTGCAGCTTATTCAAATTAAATCCATTTTCTCCAGGATATGATTTTAGAAGCTAAGCCCGTTCATTTAAACTCGGTTAATTCGAATCCTTGCTAAATCGAACTAACTTTCCTTTCCAACCTGGGATCTAAGCAACAGGAAGATGCAAGGTGGTAGTGATTCGTGTTGCCAATTTACGAGGTACATATGCAAAACACTTCAGGGAAAAGTTGATGCTTTGTAACTTGCCGGCATGCAGATTTGATGGTCTTCCTTCTAGTCCCTGTGTAGGAGCTGGAAAAGCTGCGTCCTTGGCATTACGATTAGAAATCTTACCTGCATCAAACAACTTGAGCCAAGTAAAGTTTAAAAATCCTCTAACATTTCAAGATGTATATGTACATAGATATGAACATAATTTTACCTAAGGACATACATACAGTAAAACCCTGGTAATTGCAATTCGGATAATTCCAAATCTCCACTTATTCAAACAAAATCTAATCGCTAAAGGACTTGATCTTAGGTACAAAATCAGTTAACTTAAACTTGGTTAATTTGAACCCCCGCTGATTCGAACTCATTTTCGCTTCGAGTTGGAGTTAATGGGCCCGGTCGCACGAAGCCTGGATAAGCTATCCGTCGGATAAGTGCTTTCTATATAAGTTAATAAACAAAGAGGTTATACCTGGGTCTGTCACTCCACGTTTATGCATTTTTATTGTATACACAAGATACCTAAATCTTCTATTACCCTTATATAAAAGGTGTTCACGTGACCATGCTTGCCATAAATCAATTAATTTTCAAAAGGGCGGTTTCAAATGTCAAAACGCGAAAAAGTAGTGTTTTTTGTGTGATACTGACTATTTGCTGGTGCCTGAGCTTATCATAAGGAACTAAGAAAGCTTAATCCTTGCCAGTAACGAAGAACTGTTTATTGGCACTGTAAAATTAACAAAAACGTCAATCAATCAATTTAATCCGCAGACAGTTGTTGTCCATGGGAAAGAGGCCAAATGAACAAATGTACCAGGCCTCGCCAGCAACATTCTGAGTTTTTGAAAGTTTGATCAACAGATACAACGGATGGACAAGAATGTTTTTAGAATGCAAGCCTAGTCAGAGAATTATAAAAAATCTAAAGATTTCTGGGGACAGACTGTCCTGCACAATTTTCTGGCAATTTTCCCACAATGCAAAGCCCCTAGTCTCAAAAAAATATATGCATAAACATGAAACTCATCCCCGTTACTCATACATGTATATATATTTATTTTCAAAGTAAACCCGAATTTACTACTTCCCTTTAAATATTCCTTTGTCATTACGGCATGCGTGAATCTCCGAAAACTCCTATCTATAAATAGGAGTCATATACATGTCCAAGACATATTTAACCTTCTAGAACCCTAAAAAAATAAACATTTAAGACAACTTATCCCTCCTATTCCCCTTTTTCATGCATAGAAACACAGACATGCCACACATGAACATTCTGTTTCTTCAACGCGTATGTATGAATACACAAATAAACCATACCTGGATCTGCAACTCCACGTATATGCATTTTGACCCCCGTTATACATGGATACATACACAGGACACCCCTTAACTTACTACCCCTGTTATACATGGATACATACACAGGAGCCCCTGAACTTACTACCCCTGTTATACATGGATACATACACAGGACACCCCTGAACTTATTACCCCTGTTATACATGGATATATACACAGGACACCCCTGAATATACTATATCCGTCAAACATACACACATACAAAGGACACAACTTAATTTATTACCCCCGTTAAATATGCATACGTACTAAGGACACACCTGAATTTACTACTCCCGCCATATATACACACATACACAGGACTTCCCTAAGTTTACTAATCCCGTTATATATACGAAATAATACACAATGTACCATAAACTACTCCTCCTTCTCCCTGTGCATTAGCGATTTCCTGTACATGTGCAAACAAAACCACGTAGAGCAGAAAATATCCAAGAAAGAGTTCCGCTTTCATTGTGTACCTTAAAAGAGAGATTTATATCGTGACTGGGTGACAGATGTAAATCAGTCGAAATGAGGTGGGCAAGTCGTTAAACTTCTAATAAAGATTGTTTTTTGTTTTGTGCTACTAGAGTTTTCTTCTGAAGTAGTTGAAAAAGATTAAAAAATTTATAGAATGTTGTATGTTTCCCATCACTTTGCATTTGGTTTTTTTATTAAGTAGTTGAAAATTTTCAAAAGATTGAAGTTTCCTTTCACTTTGGTTTTCTTAGAATTTAAGTTGTTAAAAATGTTTAAAAAAAATTCAAAAATATAATGTTGTGTGTTTCGGGTCATTTGTCTGTTTTTTTAAGTTGTTGAGGATGTGTAAAAAATCTAAAGTTAGGCTTCAAGAGCAGACATTTTAGAGTGCAACCCAGTTTGCTCCTCTTGTACAATGTTGTATGCTTCAAAAAAACTGGTACGTTTATAATTTCAAATCGTTGCAAATAGTTTCATTAAATGAGATAATTTTCAAATTGATTCTTATGTAGTTCTTTTTCTTGATTCTTGTAAAACCAGTTAACCGTAATGTTTCAAATTGTGAGATCTCCATAGGCAGTTGTCATGGAAACAAGCTTTTCCAGCATTGCCCGAATTTCCGGCTTGAAAGTTCCTTGGCACCAAATCAGGTCCAATGCAAAATGCCTTTTTTCTATTTATGTAAACACTTTGAGTAGAAATATTCTATGCTTTTTGGTTTGTGAAGAGAAATTCAATCGAATTACCCTCACGGAATTACAGTATAAATTTCTGAACGCAATTTGTTCAACTATGGCCACATAAGACTGGATTTAAAAAAGAATAAGGTCATTTTCAGTTTGAGTCGATTGCGTGATCCTGTTTTCATGTTAGTCGCCTCATGTTCTTTATCACGCCAAGTGATTTTACACTGAGGATGTCTTTAAATATGAACGGGTGAACAGCAAGTGCTGTCGATAACGTTTACATTTGAAGAGACGCATAACTTGTGCGGACTCGCACTCATTATATAGGAAAAATAAATTTTAACCAAACTTTATATTTTGCTTCCACTGTACACTCAGACGCAATGCAACTGTATTGATACAGGAGACTGTAGGAACAGCAAGAACCACAGTACCGTTTTATTTTGCCCTTGCAAATTAGCCTTATGCACACGGTACTCATAATTACACATTTGATACAATTAAAAACCAGCTATTTACAAACATGATCTTCCATATATAATACATATATAAACATGATAAACTTCGCTTTTGTAACGACACCGCCGGATACGAAAACCCAAACCACATTGTGGAAAAAGGGAAGGTAGACCCCACCTGGTGAAAAATACCAACTGCAGTACCGCCAACTCTGGGGGTTGAGGTTTAAAATCGATGGATGAAGCAGGGTTCATCGATAGCAATGCTGAACCTAGAATGAATAACCTTTACCAAACACCCCTTAAAATACCTAGACAGACTACCCACAATTCCTCTAACTCTTCACCAGTCTTCTGCTCCGTGCCAGCAAAATAATTATTACTGCTAATTTCGCAGACTCAACTGTCAGAAATACTATTTTGTCACCAAACACAAAATATCACTAGGACAGCACTTGCTTAGATATTGTGAACCGTTTCTCCGGGCTAAATTGCTTTCAAAATAAGAAATAAACCAGATATATTTGCTTTCAAGAAAAAGATCAGAGGCATTGATGTTACAAAATCTGGTTGAGAAAACAAGTCCCCTAACTGCTATTTAAGTACTACATAGATTTAGATAAATCATATCGATTTCATGTATCGCTGTCATCAGTTTTTATCTGATTTGCATGTCCCTAAACAATATTTTATTATTGTAACTGTTGTGATCTTTTGTAAATACATAATGAATTCTTAAAAATAGTTTTTAATGGGAACCCCAGAAGGAAACAAGGAAATGGGTTAAATTGTTCTGTAAATTGGTCATGTTGGTGTCTAAACGCATTTGCCACTGGCAATGGCTAATTACGTACTGTTCGAGCAAGGTATGCCACTATCCAAAGAAGTAAAATCTTTGCATGATTCATGTATGTGTAATTTAAGGAATCTATACCGATCGAAATCTACTACAATAAAATAAAAGAGTTTACCCATTGATCTTACAGTTTCCTCTATGTTTCTTGGTTCAAGCTTCGTCCTATGAAAATAGGTCAAGAAATTTTTTTTATGACAGTAGAGTATACGCGAAACAACTTTGATTTCACAATGCACCTTAAATAAATAGCAGTTCGTTTTGCATGCGAATACGCGCAAGACTTAAACCGGACGCAAATGGAAAGATATAGATAGATCATTTGTATAACTTTGCAACCTTAGGCTGAATTACTTTCACTTACAACACATAAAATAAAAGAAAAAATTAAGATGTGATATCAAAATGAGCTACAGAATAAAACATTTAGCCATATACATTCAATAAGACTGCTCTAAGAATGATTATACACAAGTTGCACTAATATATATACACATGGATTTTTATGCTATAAAATATTGTACTAAAATTTTCCTTTGAAATCGTTTTTGAAAATGAAGGAACTCTGCTCTACCAGTTTTCAATTTGCGTACTAAAAGTGTACGTTTGCTTCTGAGGTTGATCAATAATAAAAGATGAAAAACAAGTCCAGTTAATAATCGTCTACAGAAAACATTTGGTCTCAATTCGTTTGGTCTCTCTTTTAATTGCGACAAAAATATGCAAAACGAAACATTTATTTAGAAATATAATTTAAGGTTTGATTTGGTACAAAAACAAGCAAAATTATTGCAAGTCTCAAATAATCGAAAGGTTTGCACATCGCAGATTTCTTTACCTTTTCCTTGAGCCTGTGGATTTGTTTGGATGAAGTTGAGCTGACGTTTGTATCGTGTATCAACCTGATGCTTCTCAAATCCCTGGAATATTTATTGACTAGAAATTATTTATTGGTGCTGTTGTAGAGCGCTTCAGGATACAGAATGATCGACTGCTATTTTCAGAGACACAATAAAGGCGATTCATTGATTGGCTCCAGCAATGTTTTTCTAGAGACTGTTAAGTGGGTCTTTAAGAGCAAGTACAATAGTTAGTTTTGACCAGTCTAAAAGGTGTGGCTTTAAAACATCGCCGTAAGAGGTTTATAAATTGCTAACGTATATCATGCTGAAGTCAGAAACTGAATAATAAGCAAGGTAATAATTGGTATCGCTTAAAGACGGCAGAGCAGAGTGTAAGAATAAATGATATTAAGTCTGAATATAAAGGTTACCTAAAAATGAGATCGGAAACTCGAGATAATAAAGAATGAGGTCATTTTCATTTTGATTCGATTGCGTTTTTGTGTTTGCATGTTTTTTGCCTTCTGCTCCAAGTGAACTTACACAAGAATCCTTAAATGCGCTTTTGTCTGTGTGAGTGTGAGGCAGCAGAGAATGAGTTTCGTAGTATTGACAAATATGGTATTTTTAGTGTTTAATTTCAAGGCCCTAAAACCTGGAATTCCATCAATGAACCCCTGAAATCACTGAGCCTTTCAGTGTTTAAAACTGAAGAAACTAAAGCCAGAATCTCTAAGTATATAAACCAGTATTAAAATATTTTGTTACCTCAGTGGATAGACCTTGCTAAATGAAAAACAGGGGTGAGATGTACCCATTAACACTAGAATGGTAATGCCCTAAAGCTAACCGGATAAAAAAATTTCTATCAACCTGGTAAAAAATTAAATGTTTTATCCTCGCGAAACATTTGTGAAAAACCTGGTAAAGTTTCAGAGTCAACTAGGTGTGTAACATAGCCTGGAGTATATCTACTCTATAATACACTTACTACTAATGAAGGAAATTGTTGCTCTGAAGATGTTTTTCATTTTTTAAGTACAGAACAACCTCGTTAATTCAAATTCCGAATGGAAACGAAACGAGTTCAAATTAGCTAACGGGAGTAATACCAGGCTTAAAGATAACTGATTTTTTGATTAAGATCTAATGCTTGCGAAATTGGATTTTATTCAAAAAGCAGGGGTTTTGAATTGTCCTAGTCCAAAATTACCGGGGTCCCTGAGGTGAATGCAAGTGGTAATACTAGTAAAAATAAAATATCAATGTTTTTGAAGCCCCACTAACAGTATCTGCCCTGTGGCGCTTCACAATAATAACAATACAGTCAAAACGTTTTATTGAAATTAAAAACAAGTTAGATTCCATGCCCCCTTGTAAAATAATGTTAACTGTGTAAATTAAAGACTAACTGAAGTTCTACCTTCAACGCAATAAAAAATCACAGGAAACAAATATCTTCCCTTACAAAATGATTGTCATTTTATTTCCAGTTGCTAACGTCCGTATTTACACATTTCCCCTTGGTTACTGAACCATTTAATTCTTTGACTGGTTGCCAGTAGTTTTGAAATTAAACAAAATTTGACAAAAACCTTTTTTTTCTGTTTTTTATGAGAAAGTTTTGTCTTTTTAACCACATTTAGGAGAACATGAATTCTGTTTAGCTTGAGCTCCGGCCGTTGACATCACGTTTGGGCATTTTACCTGAAAAAGTGCATTGAAAATAACATCAAATGGAATCCTCAACAAATCATACAAGGGAATTGAGACAAAGCTAGCCTGTGTAGCTATCGGTGTTGTCGTTAGGACGGGCGCCATGTTAGCGAGAAGAGACTTGGTCGAAATATGATTTAGGTTGGGAGGAGGTGTTGGGAAGAAGGGTTGAAAGATTTCCTGCACGAAAGCTAAGCTTTGCATGTTCAATTTTATATTCCCATCCACCAGCGGAGGGGAAAATCTGATTGGCACCTTGCTTGTCAATCAAAAATCGAACCCCCGAGTACATTCCAAACATTCTACAACCGCAAAATCGCTTTCAACAAGGTTTCAGTTTTTGAAGAAAGTCTTGACTTTTCTCTTGTTAGTTTGAACATTTTGCGAAACCCAAACAGAAAAATCGTCGCCGAAAAAGAACAAGAAATATATAATTGTAAAGTAATTGTTTTTATGAAAGGGATGTTCTCGCTGTTTTATCCCCTGGTTGCGGCAGTAGCATGATTTTCACATGTACTGTCTTTGTGTTGGAAAAGTAGGAGCTTTTGCCACGAGAGTGGTTCATGTGTTTTTGCGTAGGTAGCCAATTTAATGACTGCTTGCGGCTGCTGCTGTTAATAATTAGAATATTGCAGTATAGGGTTTTTGTATTCTTTCACTCGGGTTTACAATACGTCTCTCAAAGGACTTTAAGCTAGGTAGTTTCAGCTCTCTCTCTCAAAAACAAAGTCATGGAGGGGTTGGCGCAGTGGCAAGAACTCTGCTTCCCAATCCTGAAGTCCCCGGTTCAATCTCGCCCTGGTCGAAGAATGAATGTTTGGGTGACCTTCTTTCCCGCTAAAGGCCACTCAGCTTTCCATCCTTCCGATGTCGGTAAAATGAGTACCAGCATACATGGACCGCTTTGAGGCGGCTGCCTGAGGCGCCAATATATGCTTCCGGTCCGCTGGGGTAAACTGATCATTGTAAAGCATCTTTGAATATTCTTAAAAGTGCTATTTAAGTGCGCCACATAACCTATTTTTAAAAAGTGATTAGACGCATTTTTTGAAATCAAACAACTTTGTAACGACAAGGAAGCTCAAATTTTCCCAAAAGTTAAAAGGAAAAAGCGCGAGTTTGAAAAGGTGCGAAACTCAAGAAGGCAAAACCACGTAGTGTGTAAGCGTCCCACATTTGACCAGGTCTGAGTGGTGCATGTGGTATGGTGGGGTCTGACATATTACATGTTCCATTTGGTAACTAAGCCTCAGGACGACACAAGGAGTTAGTGATTCGTGTAGTCAACATGATCTACGATGTCAAACACTACCGGGAACAGTTTTGGAGGTTTTGTAACCTACCGACATTGAGATGCAATGGTCTTCGTCGTTGTCCGAGTTGAGGCTTTGGCAAAGTTTTGTCCTTGGCTTTACGTTTGAAAATCTTACCTTCATCAAAATAACTTGTTAAATTATCAGCCAAATACATTTATATAAAAAACATACACACAAAAATTTTGCCTAGTAACATAGAGTAGAATTCTGGTAACTCGAACTCGGATGATTCGAAATCCCCGCCTATTCGAATAAAATCCAATCTCCCCAGGATTTGAATCTAGATACAAAATCAGTGAACTCAAAACTCAGTTCGGTTGCCTTCTGAGGCCCGGATGAGAGATATTTTGGGGGTTGGCATCCAAACGAAGAATATGTCTAATCGACGTCCGTGGTTAAAATTTTATTACATTTGTGGTTAACTTTACTACATTTGTGGTTAGTATTACATGTGTGGGCGGTTATTACATTTGTGGGTGATACAGCATCAACAACAAGAAATGTATTCAGCACCCCCGGAATCTACAATCTAAGCATCCTGCATCTAGGAGGCATGGATCCGGCATCTACTAGTGCTAGGGATGCGTTCACATAGAGCGATATTCAATAATGTTTCATTTTTGATTAGGCACGAGTATGCAGGTGGTATGGTGTGGTCTGACATTATGATATCATTTCTTCAATTGGATATCTACGCCACAGGACGATGCAAGGAGTTATTGATTCGTGTAGTTAACATGAGGTACAAAGTTTTACCTGCATCAAAATAAGTTGTTGAATTGTCAGCTAAAATACTTGAGCCGCGTAACTACAAAACGCCTCATTATAGCAAGGAGTATATGTACATGTACACGAACATACAAAACATTTTACCTATGTACGAACAGTAAAATTCTGGATATTCCAATTGGAAACTCCCGTTTATTCAAATAAAATCCACTTTCCCCAAGAATTGATCATAGGTTCTCAAACTCATTAAATATTCATACGATTTCAGACCTATCAGGGAGCAGGACTTGGTCAGGTGGACGAGTTTTGAAACCCCATAAAACACTCATTTGAGTGTTTGTATTTGCGTCTCAGAAAAGCTCTAAGTCTCTAGAGACTTTTAGGCTTTTGTTTATTGTTGGTTTTGAATTATTTATGTAGTAAGCCTCGTTTGAGTATTTGAGCAAATTTCAAACTCTAGGCATAAAGTTGTTCTTAATTAACATGCTCATAAGGACACACAATGTCACATTCCAAATTTAATAAATTCACTCATGTTTTTTACTTCTTGTATCACCCACAAATGTAATACTAACCACAAATGTAATAAAATTCAACCATAAATTTAATAAAGTTTCAATTACAAATGTAATAAAACCATTAACCACAAATGTAATAACCATCAACCAAAAATATAATAAAATGTAAATTTTCAACAAAAGTGAACTAGAACTTTTAGAAGTGGTAGTAACAAGTTTACATGTTCCAAACGTGAGTGACAGGTGTTTGAGCATGGGGGGAAGGATGAGGACTATGGCCATGGGAGAGGAAGGGGGGGATAGAGGAAAGGGACAAACTGATTCGTGAAAACGCACCTTTAAGCCGTTCACATCGGATCGTGCGTGACGTAAAATCGCGCGTCAGGCTGAAGATGTAAACAGGGGGGAGGGGAGGGGGCAAGTTACAAACTGACTTGTAAAAACCCAATGTTATGCCATTCACACCGTAGCATGAATGCTCTATATTTGAACTTTGAACCATCAACCGATAAACAATGCAATAGAATAGGAACGGACCGATGTATGTGAAAACCGAAATATACAGGAAATGATTGCATAAATCAAACCATGATGTAGGGGAAAAAAAGAGTATTTCAACATTGAAAAGACACCACTAAAACACGCATAATCCAAAAAGTTTATGACCTTAAACTTAAAACGAAAGCACAGACGACGAACACGATTGCATTTAGAAAACCTAAAACTGTAGAAACGGCCGTAAAGCGACTAAGACACTACCTCGATTATCTGACTAAACTACAAAAATTTATTACATTGTCGAAAACAAACGTTTAGTAAATAGCTAAAAAGGTTCAAATAGCAACGGTTGAAGCCACGTTTCAAACCCAATATGTTAATAAAGTCTACACTGCTCGGCGACGCCTACAATTGCAGTCAAACCAGATTACGATTCCCTTCGCTTGCACTTTCGTTTTTAGTTTAACGCCATACATTTTTTAGGTTATGTGTGTTTTAGTGGTGTCTTTTTAGTGTTGAAATATTCTTACTGTTTCTGGCTTACAGATAACAGCGAAACGTCTCGGCGATCGACTTTAATGTATCCAGCGCTAGATGAAGTCGTTTCGTTCTTTACTAATTTCTGAAAATGATAAACAGCAAAACGACTTCATTTAGCGCTGTTAAAGACTCTGGACACACTGAAATCGATCGTCGATAAGTTATATTTCATCATTAGGACGTTTACATTTATAAATGAAAAGTTTATGCGTAGAACAGACTTCTCGGCATTATTTTCAAAGTTCGTTTCCCTACTAAATAACTTTCAGAAATGCCCCGGTGTGAATGGCACAACAATGGGGTTTTTACAAAACACGGTTTGCCACTACATTCCTCATACAACCCTCGCTATGCACCTTCACTCCCCCGTCCCCTATGGAAACATTCCTCATCGCTATCCCTACGCACGATTTTGTGTCACCCATGGTCCGGTGTGAATTGCTTGACGGCAGGATTCAAGAATCAGTTTATCCCTTTCCCCTACCCCCCTACCCCACCTCCTCTCCCATGGCCACAGTCCCCACCCCTCCCACACGCTCAAAGACCTGTTACTCAAGTTCGAAGCATCTAAACTTGTTACTACCGCTTCTCAAAATTTTAGTTTACTTTTGTTAAAAATTTACATTTTATTACATTTGTACATGTTGATGATGGTTATTACATTTGTGGTTAATAGTTATTACATTTGTGTTTAATGGTTATTACATTTGTGGTTGACGGTTATTACATTTGTGGTTAAGACTTTATTACATTTGCCGTTAACTGTTTTTTACCTTTGTGGTTGAATTTTATTTCATTTATGGTTAACTTTGATACATTTGTGGTTAGTATTACATTTGTGGGCGGTTATTACATTTGTGGGTGATTCACTTCTTAGCTTACAAACTTACAGCAATGAACCGTACAACATTTTCTCATCCTCTGAAATAAACTTGGATTGGTCGCAACATTAGCCCTTGCTTTCTCTAACGAGTACTGATTTGGTCTTCACCAGAACATTAATCGCACAAATAACAGCTATTGCTCCCCTATCGATAAATTATTCCGTAAATAATATTTCGCCGGATAACTACCACCGCTTTCATTAGCAACTTGCTTAACCAGAGTAAATGTTGCCTACCTGTGCTACAAATGCTAAACACTTCCAGGAAAAATTGATACTTTGTATAACTTACTGGCATTCAGATTTGACAGCCTTCCTCCTAGTCCTTGTGGAGGAGCTGGGAAAACTTCGTCCTGGGCATTGAAAATCTTACCTGCATCAAAATAAATGGTTAAATTATCAGCCATAAAACTTGAGCGAAGTAAAGTTACAATTGAAAGCACTTCGACAAGATGAATATGTACATGTATACAAACATACAAAACGTTTTACCAAACAACATACAGTAAAATCCTGATAATACAAACTCGAATAACTTGAAATCCCCGCTTGTTGGAACAAAATCAACTTTCCGCAGGGTTTGATCATTAAAGATACAAAATCTGTTATATTATACTCGCTATTTGAACCCCGCTAATTTGAACTCAATTTTGGTTCAAATCAGACTTAACAGGGTTAGAACGTATGTTCAAACATATGAGAAACAACTGACACACTTAATCTTCATTCATCAAACCTAAACCCTCTCTCGAGCATACGTGGCCCATTAGGTCGACGTTTTGCTCGGTTTCCGTAGTGCTAAGCGAACGAGAGTCTTTGATTCTCCTTTGACATGCAGGACACTAGGCCATCGCAGGTTAGACCCCAGCAGAATTGGTACTCGATTATACAGTTGAGTCACTGGAACAAAATCAGGTAAAGTGTCTTGTTCAATAACACAACACAGTGGTCTGACCGAGGCTTGATTTCGCGGCCCTAGGGCTACGAGTCGAACACGCTAATCGCTCGGCCACTGCGCCGCCATAACCAAGACATATCATACTTTAACCCCCTAAATATTATTTTTCAAAGTGCTACTAGAGCGAAAACCCACATGAATCCTTTTTAATATTTTCTATTCCAATCTACAGATTAGAAGAAGAATTAACACTTCCAGAATAACAATTTAAATTGTATAGGAGCTCTGCGCGTGTTTTTGTTTTCCCGATGAACTGAGCAAAAAAACCCGTCCGCCATTAAAGAGTTGCAAATCGCCATATGACGTCATTAACTCAATTTGAGACAACCAAAACTACGTACATAATGCCAACCAATAATAAAACACACCCACAAAATAATATTATAGTGATCAAACAACGAAAGAAACCAATTGGCCACTCTGTATACAATGCAGTTAATTTGAGAGCGATACGGGTTGAGTCATTGACGTCATATCCGTTGTCTGTGCTCAACCCAGCATGACGCAGGTGATTCGCTCTCGATTATTGCGAACAAAAAAACCGCGTTGATCTAGCTTGAAAAACACACTTCCACGGTTTTGGTCTCGAAGGTTTTTGGCAACACGTTTATCTTATATTTCTACTTCACGACTCTGAAAAAATACGGGTTCTTGGATTTCCACACTAGTAGCAGTTTAAAAATTGGCATATCCATACAAAAGACATCCTAAACCCCTTATTCCCCTTATGCATACACTGACAACATAAATATATTACTCTTCCTACATATGCATGTATACACACAGGAGGGACATACCATAACCTCCTCCTCGCCTCTGTGCATTAGTGATTTCCTGTACATGTGCGAACAAAAACGCGTACAGCAAAAAATATCCAAGAAACAGTTCCGTTTTCATTGTGTACCCTTAAAAAAGAGTTTTATATCATGATAAACGTAGCTCAGATCAACATAATTAGGGAGGCAAGTTTAACTTCTTATGAAATAAAAGAGATGTAACGTGCGTTTTGATTGGCTGTGGCGACCCCCTCTAAATATCAATAG
Source organism: Hydrozoanthus sils (assembly GCA_027575215.2). Taxonomy (NCBI): domain Eukaryota; kingdom Metazoa; phylum Cnidaria; class Anthozoa; order Zoantharia; family Hydrozoanthidae; genus Hydrozoanthus; species Hydrozoanthus sils. The sequence continues at coordinate 3,972 of JAOBRD020488490.1, read as the reverse complement.
AGTGCATCTGCATACGTCATAGCGAGAATTTATTGGCTGTTTCTGCATGTGGTTTGTTAATTTTATGAGGTGATTATTTCATAACCAACACGGCGCTTTGAGCTTCGTTGGCTATTTACCATCTTATATCCAGCACACGCTCTTGGAGAAATAGAAGTTTTCGCATAATGCGTAATTTAGTGTAACTTGCGCTTGCTGTGAAGCCCGAGTTATTACGTACCATCATAAATTAAAGTATAACCACTTATCTTCTAGTTTCTTCTATGCTTGTTGATTCAAATTTTGCACTATAAACTCAAGTTCATAATAGATCATAGCAGAGTATCCGAGAAACATTTTTGCCAAATCCATAGTGCACCTTGAATTAATAAATAACAGCTCCATCTTGTGAACGCACTCGAAACTCAAACCAGATGCAATTGGATCATGTAAGACAAAACCAAGACTATTTAAAGATGAATGCGAGCTTCTATTGGATTGGTTTCTCCTAATTTTTGAAACGAAACACTAAGAAAATTTTGGGTCTTGTCTTGAAAAAAACAAGAATAATAGTAAAGTATCTTTTAAAATAAAGTTTCATGTATTGCTGATTTCTTTACCTTTTACTTGAGCCTGTGGTTTTGTTTGGATAAAGTTGTGATGTTTGTGTGGTTATCAATCTGCTGCTTTCTCAGATCCCTGGGCTATTTATTGATCATGACTAGAAACTATTCATGGGTGCAGTTGACAATGCGCTTCAAAATAATTGGTTGCTACTTTCAGCGACACAAAAGTCGATTCACTGATTGGCTCATGTAAAGTTTTTCTAGAAACCGTTCAATGGTTCGTAGAGTAAGTGCGGCAGTTAACTTTGACGAACTTTTGAGGAAAAAGTTAATTGTAAAAGCAGTATGTAAAAGGCTTAATAGTGCTCCTTGAAGCAAAAAGGAAACTAATATGTAACCTTAAATTGCTTCAGGGGCCATTTTGTCATTTGTATTTCAAAGCTCTAAGGGCTTTTCCAAAACTTCCATTCGGTTGTAAATAGATAAAAGTGTTTACCTGACCATTTTAAGTCCCTCAAATAAGCTTTCAAAGTAGTGCATTTATTGCGAGTAAAATTCAAAACATACGACGGCGATTTATGACATCACATGGTTTGAAAGGACTCCAAGCTGCTCTTTCCTAGCATTTACAGCGAACTTTTTGCTCAAACACTAGGCCGCCAGCCAAGCAAACTTCGCCATGATCATATGAATTTGACCGGGAAAGTGAGATTCAAATCATGTGACATCACACATAACTAATGAGCTAAAAAACCCTTTGCAGCTTTCGCGCTAAAATAGGCATTTTGTCTTTGTAAATTCAACGCGAAATAAATTTTCAAAATTGGTTACAAGTGTCTAACAAAAAATTTACGGGTCAAACTTTAGTTTAGTTTTTTTAAACTAGTTTGAAGATTTTGCTTCAGTAACATTTTAAAACTTCGCATGATCGCTGACCTTGCACGAGAACTAGAAAGATCAACTTAAAAGATGGAGATTGAGTATATAGAGAAATAAATAAACAAACAACTTGAATGCAAGTCATTTGTAAAGTGTGCGAGTTATGTTAACCACAGTGCCATTCGACCGTTCACATAAGACAAAAGTTACTTAAGATGCTAATGTGAACCCACCCCAACTTGCTTAAGAGCACGAGGCGACTAATATACAGACACAAACACGCAATCGATTCAAACTGAAAATGACCTCATTCTTTTTATTTTGATATTCATCCACCACTTTGAAAGCTTATTTCAGGAACTTAAAATGGCCAGGTAAACACTTTTATCCGTTTACAGTCGAATAGAAGTGTTCGAAAAGCCCTTAGAGCTATAAAAGTACCAATGACAAAATGGCTTAGTTTCAGTAGCACGTTAAGAATAAACAATTTTCTATGCCTGTAAATAATATTTACATATATACCTTTTCTTCATGACAAGGACACACCTGAACTTACACACCTGAATTTACTACTCCTGCCATATATACACACATACACAAGACACACCTGAGTTTACTAATCCTGTTATACATTCAAAATAATGCACAACGTACCATAACCTTCTCCTCCTCCCCTCTGTGCATTAGCGATTTCCTGTACACGCGCGAACAAAACCACGTGGAGCAGTAAATATCCAAGAGACAGTCCCGCTTCATTGTGTACCATAAAAGAGAGTTTTATATCGTGACTGGGTGACAAACGTGAATCAGTCGAAATGAGGTGGACGATTGAACTTCTATTTGAGATTGTTTTGTGTTTTATCTCACTTGGGTTTTCTTCTGAAGTAGTTGAAGATGTTTAAAATATTTTAAAAGTTGAATATTTCCTGGTGTCACTTTGTATTTGGTTTTCTTCTGAATTGAAGTAGTTGAAAATGTTCAAAAAGATTAAAACTTCCTGTCACTTTGGTTTCCTTCTGAAGTAGTTGAAAGTGTTTGAAAATTTTAAGAACGTTGTGTGTTTCGTGACTGGAAATAAATATTAATAATATTATTAAAGCTAATAGTGTAGGGCTTTTTAAACAACTTAATTGGTTGCCTTTCTTTTATGAAGCCAAGATTAATAAATGTTTACTTATTTATAAACGTTTAAGTGGGAATTGCCTAAACTACATATCTGAAAGTCTAAAGCGAAACATTGACATATGCAATGAGAGACAAAGTAGATATGGTTCATTAAAATTAATTTGTGCTAGATATAAAAGACAATTAGAAGGTGCTAGAACTTTTCAAGTGTCTGCTACTAGATTTTGGAATGCACTTTCTATTGGTATTAAGAGTAGCTCTAGTTTATCAATTTTAAAGAAATCGTTGCACAATATTTTACTGGTTCTTACACTAACATAAATCATTTTATTGTAAGTTAGCTTTTATTTACGTTTTGTACGTAACTATTCTTATCCAGATAAATATTTATGTATATATTCTATCTAGCTATTATATTTTCATCTGTATTACTTAACTTAAATCATCTATTGTTACGTAGTAGTTATCTTACTGAGGGCCACAAGTTTATCAGTCTAACCTGGAAAAAAAATTCTATCCACCTATGGAAAATTTTGTGATCTGGCGAAGGATTTGTGAAAACTTGGTGAAGTTTCAGAATCAACCAGGTGTGTTCTATAGCCTGGCGTGCATGTACTCTATAATGCACTTATTACGAATGAAGAAATTAGGGAGTTTACGAAACGAGGAGTGCCAACGAAATCCGCAGAAAACAATAATGAATACAATAGCTGCGTTGAGATGCACCGAGCGGTTTACCTGCACGCCGTCGTCTTCAAAACTACGACGTGAAAAGCTTAATTTTGGAGTTCTTATGACTATGGAAACGGTAAACAGAAAATCTCCTCAATCTTCTTTTATCTTTATGCACGGAGCTTTAATCTTTTTCTGTTCACGAAGCGTCACTAGGACAAAAGAGAGGGCAAACAAACTATACACGGTTCAAAAGGAAAAACAAGAAATCTGTTTTTGGAAACCGTTGTCTGCGTCGTCGCCTTCTTCGTTTCGTAAACTCCCTAATGTTGCTGTGAGGGTGTTTTTTCTTTTTTTTTAAGTACAATACAACACCGTTAATTCGAACTACGAGTGGAAACGAAAACGAGTTCCACTTAACTAGCGGGGTTCGAATTAACCGATCTTAAGTTAACTGATTCTGTATCTAAGATCAAGTCCTTGGAAAATAGAATTTTATTCAAATAGGCAAGAGGTTTTGAATTATCCGAGTTCAAATTACGTGGGTTTTACTGTACTGCGCAGTTTTTAAAAAAAAAACCCAAATTATTACCACAGAGTATATAATCTCTGTACTAAAGAATTTCAGGTTTTTTGCGTTTAAGGGGTGAAAGCAAGTATTGATACTAATAAAGATATTAGTTCAACATTTTTGAAGCGCCATTAACACTATCTACCCTATGGCGCTTCACAATATTAAAAATACAGTCAA
>JAOBRD020488381.1:0-17492 GCA_027575215.2 Hydrozoanthus sils | reverse complement strand
AAGGTTATGCAAGTCCTCCTGAAGTATCTGATGATCGTGATCAGATTTGATTGCTCGATAGAGTACTGTGTCATCAGTGAAGAGCCGAAGCTCAGATTTTGTCACATCAACGATGTCATTTATGTATAGTAGAAACAAACATAAAACAAGAACACCACGGACTCTTGACATAAAATGTTTCTCCCATCGAAGAAGTAATACAAATAAATAAGATGTTATAGAATATTTTACTGAATGGCTTGCTATGAAGAGCAGAGAAAAAAATTTCCGCAGGAGATGTAAAATGATACCGGGGATATGTCAGTTACATGGAGAACGTGTCAAAATTCAAACCTTCATTTCAAAGTTTCAAACCTTCATTTCCAAGTTTCAAACCTTCATTTCCAAGTTGCAAAACTTCATTGGGCATATCTTTTATTATCGTCTATCGTCTGTCGTCCATCGTCTGGATTTTAGTACATGCCACTTGCGAGGGCCAAAACAATTAAGTTTTTTTCTAAGAAAACACGTTTTGTTTTACATTTAATAGAGATGAACTTTGAAATCATTCACTATCTAGCAGTCTTCAAATAAAAAACGCGTTACTTGTTTTCGATGGCAAGTTTTGAGAAATTCACCATGCGTATTAGCATTTTGTTATTTAACAAATCCATTGTTATGTCTAATAACAAACACGAACGTTATAATGCCTAAGCATATTTTATAAACATTCATGAATAAGTATAAATGGAAAGATTTTAACTGGTATAGCCGAACGAACGAACCATTCTATTTTTTGATGAATGTTTTTTTGTCAAAGCCATTAGTTGCTTCGTTCTTCCCACACGCGAAAGAAGTGTAAGGGGAAACATGAGCCGTGGCGTTTCCTTCTTCTTGAGTGCTTTAGCCACTTCCCTAAAGTCTTTTTATGTTTTTTAAAAAGCACTAATTTCTTTGGCTTTTCTTTATTCAGCGCTTGTTATCATGTCGTCAATTTCCATGCCCGAAGTTTTAACAAACCTTTCAACAGTGTTTTTTAGATGTTGCTATTTTGGACTTTGTTGTTGGTTTTTTTGTTAAGGAACCCAATTTTACCGGGGGAGTTGGTGGGTGGCGGCACAGACCCCCTACCCCACCCCCACCACTTTTTTAGAGCTCAATTTCAATGGTTTTTATTGTGTTATGGACTCCTCTCTCCACAAGGAAGGCATTGGTGCAAGCACTCTATCAATGTTTTATTGAACATGATATTTGCTCCTGAAATTCAGCCTTTTTGAAAAAAGGTGGTGGGTTGCAGCACATAATACCCCACCCCCCTAAATTGGGTTCCTAGGAAGTATCATTGCTGGTTTTGACCTTTTCCCTAAGTTAACATGTTCTGTAGTTTTACTTTCAATGGCCTGTGCTGCTGCTTATACATTCATCTAAATCAATTGAATCTAAGCTTAGTAGTTTGTTTCCATATTTGTCTTCCGGAAAAGAAATGGGATCGGGAGCTCGTTATCCAAGCCGTGACACCATTAAACCAACTATGCATCTGTACTCTAATAAAGCATGGTTTTTAACCAATCAGAGTGTGTGTTTTCAAACGTACTGATTACAACAGCTTTTCGATAAGTTTTAGATATTATGCAAAACACAAAAAGTCGGAAGGCTGTGAAACAGATAAACCATTTAAGGTCATGGTATTATGTGGATGAAAAGGAAAAAAACACTCAAGATAGTTTTACGTATAAAAACCCCTTGTCCTATTTAAGATTGGCTTGCTACAGTAGTAAATTGCCAATTCAACCCTTAGTCTTGTTTGAGAAAAATGGTTCATAATAAATAAATTGTAATCCTAATGATCTCTTTGGACTGGTTCTCTTTGAACACAGCCTTTGATACAATCATAAATAATCCTGGATGTATAGCTAGAAACAAATTAAACCAAACAGTCTACGTTGGTGGTGGCAGCAAAAAATTATTGGGGGGGGGGGCACAGTGGAAGTTGTAACAGTTCGTTATAAAAGTTGAGATTCCTTTTCAAAAATTGCTTTTACTAGCCAGGAGTTATTAGGGGGGCCTGCAACCAAATTATTTGGGGTGGGAGGGCAGTGCCCTGCCCGGTTCTGCTGCCCATGAAATAGTAACTTTAAAACTATATATGTTGTTTTTTTTGCAGAGTCGTTCGGCGGAACAAAATAAAGTCTCTGGACACTTTAATATTCAAGAAGTTGACAAAACTAAGAACAGTGTAAGTACAGCCACCATAGATAAGCAGTAATTTTTGTCGTGTGTTGCTTAATCTTTGGGTTCCATGTGAACTAGTTACCTTGGTTACAATCCTTTAGTTCTTAGTCACATGCATTCTGCATGTTTGAAAAGTTTCTCTCAGACTTAAAACCATCTTCAATCAAGTCTGTAGCTCTTCAAACAATCATTGAGCAGCCTCAGATAATCTATGGTGGTGTTTTTCTGTCTAACTTTGTGCACTGGTTTCTGGCCCTATAGCTAGAAACACACTTGACCCGTTTGTCATCCATGCATGAGCAGCTGATCACCATTAAAATCTTGTTTTTCTTTTCTACTCTTGTTGCATAAAATACTGTTTTTCCTCGACCTTGTATATCTGCATAGACTGACATGTTTCAATTTTGGGTCAGAATCCGCTATGTTATGCGCAACAGCAAAATAAATCAGAGAGAGGAAAACAAACTTTTGGAAACAAGAACCATGCATATTCTTGTTTGATACGCTTATGTGGAGAAGTCTAAAATGCCATTTCCTGTACTTTGAAATCAATATTTTGAATAATAAGTTATCTAAAACGGTAATGATCCTTAGATTTTAATTTTTTAAAAATTTACTTAAGAGTAGTTAAAAACCTATTAAGTGAACCGAGCTCATAACCCTCCCAAAAGGCCATGCGCCAAAATACCCCACTCTCTTCCCCATATTTGCCATCCTCTCCCTCAATAACTAACCTCGTTCCCAGGGTTCCTTCCCCCCATCCCCCCAAGAGAGGGTGAGACCCTGGTAATGAGTTTTTATAAATAACGACGTCCGTCTCCAGCTATTTAGAAAAAAACAGAGCTTCATTTGTTGCAGATCAACTCTAATTTAAAATTTTTTACATAAAGTTGCCATATGTACAACTTATCTGTGGTTGGTTTGCTTATAGTGATCTAAGCGAGAACCAAATTCAAACAGTTCCCAACAATCTCTTCAATTTTACACCGCGGCTTAGCCAACTGTAAGTAACTTGAATTTTAAAAAACTTTAGCATTAGCTTTAGGCATGATAACTTGATTGAGGGTAGCTATAGTTTCCCTTACACCCGTTTTTTTGTCGTCTTGTAGAGTTCATGTTTTAGTTATGGTCTTAAGCATTTCTTGTTCTGTGTTCTTTATTATAATTATGGTAAAGGGCTGGGATGTTCAAAGGCTGGTTAACTTTAACCCTGGGTTAAGCCAAAATTCAAGGAGTAATTTCTTCTTCAAGCAAAGGTTTATGCTTCTTACTATATAGATACATTTTCAAAATTCCAGGTCAAATCATTCTTTGCAAGGATGCATTGGAAACAAGAAGGAAGATTAGAAATTTTACCCTGGGTTAGTGCTAATTCGAACAACTGGGTCCTGGAAACTTTTATCTTTGTTTTCATGATAAGTGTGTAATTCCATGAGAATGACGCAGTTAAATGGTTGAAAATGGCCTTTGAAAGTAAATTTAGTTAGTAAGCAAGTTGCAAGTAAACAAGTCTTTAGTTTTACCAAATCGTGAAATATTTAATCAGGTGCAATACAGTCGAGTCTTGTACAAAGCTTATTTATCTCTTCGTTTTCTCTTTCGTAAGCCATTAGTAAAAACCTTACCTTTAATGGAAGTCAGTCATAATTCCAGGTGTCTTTACTTATATATTTACTTTTTGTTGCGATACACAGTAATTTGGATGGAAACCCGTTGCTCTGTGACTGTCAGCTTTACGGGTTGTTCAACATCTCAAAGACCATCTCTCGCTTTAGCGGTGTTTGCTCCAACTTGAACAGAAAACCCGTCCAAAGTCTTAAGCTGCACGATTTCTGCGGTAAGAGCGTTTTAGATAGTTCTGACCGAAAAAAAGGGGTGTGTAAGGGTCGGCTTACAAGCTAGATGAAGGTGTTTTTGCAAATGCTTAGTCACTTGCTTTTCTTTTGAAAATCTTGTAGTGAAGTGCTGTAACACGTAAGTGTCGGTTAGGTGAAACGTAACGAGAGACAGTTTTAGTCGGTGGGGAGACTACAAGGTTAAGAAAAATAGTCTTGATAGTGATAATGACGATGACGGTGATGATGATGACGATGATGATGTTGATGATGACGATGATGATGATGATGTTGATGATGACGATGATGATGTTGATGATGATGATTTAATGATAATGACGATGACAATGATGGTGATAATGCTGTTGATGACGATGATGTTGAAGATGACGATGATGTTGATGATGACGATGATGATGTTGATGATAACAATGATGATGTTGATGATGATGATGATGATGATTTGATAATAATGACAATGACGATGATGATGATTTAATGATAATGACGATGATGATGTTGATGATGATGATGATGGTGATTGATGATAATGATGAAGATGATGGTGATAACGATGATGATAACGATGATGATGACGATGATGCTGATGATGATGATGATGACGATGATGATAACAATAATGATGACGATGATAATATTAAAATAATAATAATAATAATAAAAAAAAAAAAAAAAATAATAATAATAATAATAATAATAATAATAATAATAATAATAAAAGTGCCAGGTCAACAAAAAAGAAACGGGAGTTGAACACCCTCCTTCCTCCCGTCCTTCGAAGTTAACTATATGACGACTGTTGCTTTTTTTCCAGGCGGCTGCAAAGGGGTTAAAGTGTCACGCAAAGAGCACCGTGACGGGGAGTATCTGGTGGGATTGACGCTCGATGGCTGTCAAGCAAAAGTTCAGGTTTATTGTCACGCAATGAGTTCTGACAATCCAAAGGAATATATTTCTCTTATATCTGGAACTAAAGAAAACTTTGCCTTCATCTATGACCGCAAGCTACCTGAAAATGACAAGAACCAATGCACTTATAAGACAGGTGGTTAGACTATTACTACCATATATTGCTTCATTTCTTATTTGTGTTTGTCAGTATCAAAGAGAAGCTTAACTCCAAAACAATTTTTTGTGCCAGAAATGTACTTTCTAAAACGATGCACGCGAGCTAGTCAAACTATCAATGCGCGATTTGGTTGCATTCCGTTTCCATGGTAACGACATCCACAAAGGTTACTTTTTCAATAGTAGCCAGTCATTTAATTAAAATTCATTTTATAGGATTTTTGTGTTAGTTTGAACATGACACAAGTGATTTTTAGATTTAAAAATTGCTGTTTGGGTTAGTACTACTCAATATTGCTACTTTTGTGACGTCACAAGTATTGCACAATACTTATTTGGATATTTACGTATTTTCCATTAGGTAATTTGGTAAGTAAAAATGGCAAATGCTTTATTATGCAATACAGAAACCGACAAAAAGCAACATGAATAAAAGTTATCATTAGTAGAAAGTATTATTGGTGTTATTCAGATTATTCAACTTGAGCATGTGCAATATTCTACCCCCCTCCCCTACGTATTCCTGTCTAGTAAATTTCCTTTCAAATGTTTTGTTCATAAGAGTTTTTGACTGTTGTTTCGTTTCTTAAAGAATTACATATAATTGCATATAACTGCGTTTATAAAAACATATAAATCTGAAAAAATATGAAAACACACTTTTTTGGAAATCATGACGTAATATGACAAATTAAGTATGCCAATTAAATTGTTTTATGAGGGTCTATCACTGTGCCAAATTTCTTTTGGATATGTCAAATAGATTTTGAGATATAAAATGGGGCCACTTTCTGCCCACCCCTCCGCCTGTGACAAGACAATCATAAATAGCCCGTGTAAGATAGGGTTAAACTTGACAAAAAGCTTATTTATTAGCCTGTGAACATGCTCTCTGTCAGAGGCAAGGGGAAAGCTATATCGAGCGGCGATGTAAGTAAGTATGATGTAAGTTGTAGCCAAATTCGAGTAACAACGCTATATAATTTACTTTCATCTTGATATTTACCGTTGGTTTTAATTTACCATAAATCTGCAGGTGGCGGCACTTATGACAAAGCTGGACTAACCAACTTCACTCGAGTTCGTCTCCATTTATCAACCATGTCCATAGTGACTGATGACTATAGATTTGCCAGCCACTCTGGGACGCCTGTGCCCTACGGAACTGCTGGTGACTGTTACTCGGCAAGCGTGCAGAATTGCCGTAAGGGACAACTCAAGATCGACCTCCGTGGAACCAGCTTTAGGATCAAGGTACAAAAATTGTTCACGGTGTTCTCCTTGGTGACTAACTCCTCTTCTCGTCCTTTTCTTCTCCTCCTACGGTTCTCTCCCTTCCTTCACCTGCATGCTCTTCCTACTGTCTTCTCCCCCCCCTTTTTTTCAAACTCCCATCATTTTCCTTCTCCTCTTCCTCTTCCTCTTCCCATCTCTTCCTCCTCCCATCTCTTCCTCCTCCTTTGCGCCTGATCTGAGCTTTATTGGATATATTTGGTTATGTACCGAGTTTTATTGGTTATATATCGAGTTTGTCGGTTATATACTGAGTCTTATATGTTACATGTTATATGCCGATTCTATTGGTTATGTACCGAGCTTTATTGAATATACTCCGAGTTTTATTAAATATATACTAAGTTATTTTGGTTATGACTGAGTTTTTTCTTGTTTTATACCGAATTTTCATAGTTATATGTACCGAGTTTCATTGGTTTTTTATAAAGTTTTCGTGGTTATTGACCAAGTTTCATTGGTTATATACCGATTTTTATTGGTTATATACCAAGTTCTATTGGTTATATATCAAGTTTTATTGGTTATTTACCAAGTTTTATTGGTTATATATCAAGCCATACTACTGCAGAAGAAATTCGTATGTTTGTTTTTTGTTTATTTCAGAGAATATCCAATAGATTTTACGACCCAACTACAAGGTCTCCAAGGGCCTATATATGGTTTAACGTCCATATCCAAGATATATAACGCTAAAGTCTAACCGTTTGCAGTTGTTAGAGCAAAGCACCTTCTCAGATATTGTAAGATTCTGAGTGTAAGTCCAGTTGGAAATCGAACCCGTGCCTCCCGTCTAGTAACCAGGCGCTTACAATGTAGCACAAAAGTTAAGTAAAAAGCAGTTAAAAATGAATCTCGTTTTTTTGTTGACAGGAAGGAATGATGTGGATTCCCTATGGCAAACCGTCTTACGTCACCAATGCATTGGACATCGATGAGGACAGGCAAAGAGTCTATGCAGTTTGTGGGGGGTACTGTGGGGGTTGCAAGCCAAATGGGACGTTAAAACTGTCCATTGACGTTTGTGATAACGATGAAATAAAATGTAAGCTCTTACTTTCATCTTTATCTGACAAACGGTTAAGTCTGTTAAGTGTGGCGATAGTTGTTAGTGTTCCCAACAAATTTAAGGTACAATGATGTCATTAAACTATTCAGTTGAGAAAATTTGCTACGAGAATTAGCGCGAGCGAGCTGTTAAAATTCGGAAAAGCTCACATCGAGGCTTTGTTCTGTTTTTAGTCCCGGCTGTATTGATAGATTCTTTAAACTATAGAACCCATATTTTCATTTGGCCAATTCTTATATGTTTTATTTTGTATGTGCTATGTAATGAGAAATTAGATGTTGATAATTTACTGGGACTGAAAGGTTTTAAAAAAGGTTCACCCGTGCTGCCTTAAGCCCAGTTAGCAGTGCTGTATGCTTTAGCAAGTGCTTCGAAAGAAATTGTTTTAGCCTAATGTGTGCAGCCCCAATGCACATGTCAGCACCAGCTTATTTCTGTCTCTATTTTTGTTTCAAGAGAAAAAATTTTAATAGCAACACTAAACTGTGGTTGTACGTAGTACATGCACGTGTTGGGGCGAATCGTGATCAAAATTAATATTCTCTAAACCAATCAACTTATTTTATACTGGTACTGCAATGAGAAAACAAATGTTGATACTTTTTTTTATAGGGGTGAAAGAGTAAGGTCCGTTTCAAAGGCTGTGCTACAGTCGTGCTAAGTTAAGATCAGGCTTCAGCCAGTCTTTAGCTCGGCGTTTGAAAACAGGCCGCGCCATAGTCGGGTAGCACGACAAGCAGACCCGTGCTACACAATTTTAGCTCGAGCTAATTTAGGTTTGTTTCACTCGTGGCAGAGTTGCCTGCTAGCTTAGCACGACTATTGCACGGTGTTTGAAACGGGCATTAAGTAGTGAGAAGCACTTGTTAACGTTTTTGTTTCTTGTCACAGCCTGTCAAGATCCTTTGGGGATGCAGTACGGTTTCATTCCGGATAGTGATATCACAGCCTCATCTACACTCAGAGAAGTGTATGCTCCAAAATATGGGAGGTTACACAGCATTCTGACGAGCAGAGGAGGCGGGGCCTGGTGCTCAGGAACAACCGACTCTAACCAGTACCTACAAGTTGATCTGGGACGAGAAATGACAATCGCTGGAATCGCAACTCAGGGAAGACAGAGTGCGGGCTCATCTAAGAGTTGGGTGAAGGAATACAAGATTTGGTCCAAAGGTGAAAGCGGTTCTTTCGTCGAGTATAAGGAGTTTGGAAGCCGAAAGGTAGGATAACTACGTTATATATACTGTTTCTGCATAGTCTGAAAGTTACTGTATTTACCTTTTTTGTTTGTAACCGTATTAACAAAGTTAACTAATGACTTACTTACCGACTGTCCGTTTTGTCTCCTGGCATGTAGTGCAGCAACATAAGGTGTCCATTCCTGCCTGTTTTCTTATAGGATGGTACTCCACGTAGTCCCCCATTTCTCTCAACTCCATCCATCGGTCTACCCCGTTTTTCTCTTCCCCTCTTGGGTCCAGTGCAGTGCTGTTCTTGTTGTGTAATGCTTATCCTTTCAAAGGACATGCCCTTTCCACTTCCGTTTTCTTGTCATATGTGTAGTTTTCATGCTCTTACTCACATCTACTGACTAGTTCTTCATTTGAGATCTTATTAGGTCAAAATATGCTCAGGATCCTCCGTAGGCTCTTTGTGTGAAAGACGCAGAGCTTAGATTGCAGTGTTTTTGTCGCTCACCTTTTTTATTGTTGAGGAATCTTTGTAAGCTCATGTTGTTAATTTGCTTTTACTTTTTGTTTTCATTTTTTCACAATATCACTTTCTGAAGGCACCTCCAAAATAACTACAAATTTTTCACTGTCACTGCTGGATTGTCAGTGTCTGTCATGTAACTGTCACTGTCACTTTCATTGTCATTGTCAATGTCATTGTTTTGGTCATTGTTATTGTCACTGTCACTGTCACTGTCTTTTTAGTTGCCAATTACACAGTCCTTTTCTTGAACCACTGTTAAACTTGATTTCTTGAACACCAACAGACGTTCCGAGGAAACACGGATAGTGATACTGTTGTTACAAACTGGTTAAATCAACGTTTTCGTGCCAGGCATGTGCGAATTCAGCCTGTGAGTTGGAACAACCAAATCTGTCTCCGGGTAGAATTGTATGGATGTATAACAGGTAGGCTCTCCAGATTGTTTCTCATTCCTTATAGGTTTTACTTGAGCAACACACAGTTGTTTGATATGCGGCCTTAAAAGCTAGAGATCCCAAGTTCGATCCTCGGTGACTGAACGTCTGTTTTGACATTTGTCTGATCAGTGTAGCCGTAGCTTTGAATACCCGTAAATTGGAGCATTGACGGAGGGAAGGGGTGAAAGGTGCGCCGTCGACGTCCACTATTAGCGAGCTTAAGATACGAGGAGGGCAACGCCAACGACGGCAGCAGAAAGCAACAGTGAATACAATAGCTGCACGTTGGAATGCACCGTGCGGGCCACCTGCAAACCATTAGGGAGCTTAAGCAATGAGGACGGCAACATGGACGATGACGGCAGAGAACAATAGTGAATACAATAGCTGCACGTTGGAATGCACCGTGCGGGCCACCTGCAAACCATTAGGGAGCTTAAGCAATGAGGACGGCAACGCCGACAACGACGGCGGCAGAAACCAACAGTGAATACAATAGCTGCATGTTGGAATGCACCGTGCGGGCCATCTGCACGCTGTCGTCTTCACAATTACAACTTGAAAAGCTTGACTTTGGAGTTCTTACGACTACGGGAACGCCGATAATCAGAAACGTTTCCCAATCCTTTTAATCTTTTTCTGCTCACAAAGTCGTCACTAGGACAAAAGAGAAGGCAAACGAGCCAGACATGGTCGAAAAGAGCAAACCAGAAAGGTGTTTTTGGAAGCTGTTGTCGTCGGTGTTGCCGTCCTCGTATACCAGCATTCTCTGAGAGCTAAATTGGCTACCGACGATAAATAACAACTCTTTTTATCTTTACCTTCCTATAAAGTTTTTCTTTCTAAGCCTCAGTCTAGTTCAGTTCATTCATGTAACTTTTGGTGCACCGTTCGTTAATCTCGGCAAATTTGTTTGTTACTATAACTTTCATTTAATTTGGCTTCACTTGTAGCTACACGCTCTTTTAATAAGAACTTGGCTGTTCTTTAATTTTTTGACAACTTCAACCTCAAAGTGTTCTTAAATTACTCTTATTTCCATTCCATTGTTTTCTATTGGCATCGGGATAATCTTGATGACTAAGTTTATCGTTGTGAAGTAGCTATATCATAATAGTGATCATAAAACTGAACAGATTCCAAATAAAACGTCTCATCGTACAGCCGATCGTACATGAATATGCAACGTGTAGGAATATTCAAGTTTTTGTTACTATTTCGGTTGCTTCAAATACAAAAATGAAGAGAGCAGCTTAAAATGTTATCTTGAACTTACATGAAGAACTCAATGTCAATCTTAAAACTGTCTGATCAAAATTTCAGCCCGGTTATTATCTTAGCTTGTTCTTAATTTTCGGCAAATCTCAGCCTGGGTGTTTTTATAAAGTTTGTTCTTACAAATAAGCTTGTAATACGTTTTGTTTCAGACCTTGTGTCCGTCAAAATACTTAGTGCCAAGGACAGTCGATGCTGGGGTCCAAGAACCAGCTCAGACGCATGTGCATCAGCTGACGCTACGTCATTAGTTGTGAATCCACACTGTAACCAAAAGGATGCCATGTTCAAGTTCCTAAGGGAAAATGTTCTTGTGCATAGCTGCAGTGGCAAGTGCGTTTATGTTGATAGTGGATATCTGAAACTGAGAGAAGGTGAGCATGCCATCAGTTTTGTAGCCTGCATGCGTAGCAAGAAGTTTTTGACTCCCTTCCCCTATCTCCATTTTCTCCTCGCTCCATTTCCCGTGCGTCCAAAATTTGAGAAAACCAAAACTTCGACTGGAAACGCTTGCTACGCAGGCTATCAGTTTTGTAGTAATAGTGAAAAATCTACTGGTAGTCCAAAACCATTACCAACAGAAACATACTGTTTTCAGCACAGCACCAACCCCACCAACAAGTACAGTAGCAGTACTGTAGAAGCCTTAGGGACGACAGCAGTAATAGCAGTAGAAACAGCAGTGACAATGGTTATTGGAACAGCAGTGGTAGCAGTAGAGATATTCATAGCAGTTGCAACAGTAGTTGTAATAGCAACAGCATTGGCAATAGTAATTGCAACAACAACAGAAACAACAACAGCAATGGTAGTACTAACTGCAACAGAAAACAGAAGTGGCAGTAGCAGTACGTTAGAAGGTCAACAACAGTGGCAACAGTCATTGTAACATCAGCAGTATCAGTAACAGTAATTGCAACAGCAATTGAAGTGGCAGAAGCAATAGAAACAGAAACAGCAGTGACAGTTTAGAAATTGCAACAGAAGTGACAATAGCAGAATAATAGAACGTCAACAGCAGAGGCAACAGCAATTGCAACAACAACAGCAGTGGCAATAACAGTAGAAACAGCAACAATAGTGGCGATAGCAACGACTTGCAATTATAGCAAAAGCATAAGATGTGATCATGAAAAGTGAGTTCAGTATTTATAATGAACGGGGTATAAGGGTTACAATGACCTGCTGTAGCATAACGCGTTATCAAGTAACAGTTGTTATTTCTGCTCTGTTGTGAAGGGCCCTGTACCGACAGGTTCCTCAAGGAAGAGAAAAGCGATGGTTCTGTGTTTATCAAGGAAACTACGACTGGAAAATGTGTGAATGTTGACTCTACCAAGAAAGACCATTTGAAGCTGTCAAACTGTGGGGGGCAATCGTCATTTAAACTCTCTCAAGACGGCAAGTACTTTTCTCGTAAGAAATCAATTTTAGTTCTAAACAAAAGTTGAGGGCCTTAAAAGTCGAGAAACGGTAATGATCACTTCGCATTGTATCTTCTTTAAATATAGTTTTTCAAAACAGTTTGAAAAATCAAAAGCCAGCGATTGAACTTAGCATTTCTTGCTGCCTTTAAGATTTGGTTCGCGGATTAATTGTGGCACCTGCTCGATAACAGAGGCCTACATGTACAAACCAAATTTTGCTTTATCAACATTTACAAGTTTCTCTCCCGTTACGCCGTGTAAATGATTCAGACGAGTCATGGGTTCTGCGGACTTGAGGATATGGATTCCAGAGCACCACATTCCAGATACAAAGAAGAAGGTGCTAGATTCCGGGTTCCATGTCGTGTGACCTATTCCGGATTCAAGGACAAAAAATTATTTGATTCCGGGCTTCATAAAGTGAAGCTTACGATGGAACTCTTCCGGATTCTAGAACACCGTATTCCAGACTCAAATCCAAAAACTCCTTTAGGTCGTGGATCCTGGGTTCTGATGGCACTATTCCAGGTTTCAGACCCCAAAATTTTGATTTTAAAGGAAAAAATCCTGGATTGCGGATTCTTTGCGTTTGGCAAAGTTGATTTGAGATTGTAATTTGATTGATTTGAGATTGTAATTTGTATTTCTTAAAAGAATTTACAATAACAGAAAGTGTTGAAATTCGAAAAAACAAGTTCACCTTTTTCTTTTTTGTTTTTAATCAGATCTGAAGCCGATCAAACCTTCTTTCAAAGACAGTGGCGATACAACCTATCTTAGAGTAAATTTTTCCGGCTGGCTCACATGCTCAGTCATCGCCGATCCAAGAGCTAAGATCTTCTGGAGTAAAGGGCCAATACGGCTAGACAATCAACTCGATGAATTTGATTTTGTCCAGTTCTCCAACGGATCTGTGTTTGTGAGGAAGGTTCGCCAGGAGTTTGAAGGGCTGTATATGTGTATAGCGGCCAACTCAGGGGGGTACAATATGAAGACCATGACAGTGGAGGTTGGAGGTGATTACCAGTTTTTTCTTGCTATAGAGCATTATAGGTTTTTCTTTAACCTAGTCGTGAGGAGGAGGCGGTATGATATAAAAGCCTTCCCGGTGAAAGGCTGAGGATTTATGAGTCACTTCTCGCTTTAAATGCAAGTCTGGAGGTGTTATCATACCTTGTACAATGTGAAGACACGTCAGTCGAGGTTGGAGTCGTTCACCATTTTTTCTTGCTATAGAGCCCTAAGGGTATTCCCTTAACCTGTCCCGTGGGAAGGGGTGTGATATAAAAGCCTTCCAAGTGAAAGGCAGATGTAATTTTTGTCCTTTCTTACTATGTATGTAAGCGTAGTTGCTACAGAGTTAGTAACAGTATTTGACTATACTTCAACCCCCATCTTTTTGGAGCCTGTTACTTACTATTATTGTTATCATTATTATTGTAACTACTACAATTACTACTTTTTATCTAAGCTTTAAAAGATATTTTCCGTGTTTCCATACTCTCTTGGATTGTTGGATTGTTCAGCTCATGACCCAAACCTTTTCACGTGGCTCCCAACAATCCCGCGTGCTTCCAACAGAGTATGGTGACGTCATTCATGATTTCTATCCAGATTTAGAAAATGTTCCTCGGCCAATCAGAGTGCGTGTTTTACTGATTTTATTTTATAAAGTATATAATTATTTTTTACTACTTTTTTTAAACACCCACAAAATTTCTAGATTTTATCAATAATTATTATTATTATTGTCATTATTATTATTATTATTATTGTTGTTAATATTACTTTTGTTATTATTATTAGTGACAAACCATTTTGCTGGTCTTAAAGAAAAGTAACGATTAGTGTTACTAATTCTAACTTTTAAACCTTTATTATATGTTGAAATCCTGTAAAACGACCACTCCTTTTACTCATCTTGAAAAGTAGAAACAAGTAGAATTATCTTGAAGAGTAGCTTAAGTTAAACCCTTAAAAACAACGCTAACTTTCTTGCACGAGCTGATTTTTGACTTTATTTAGGAGAATAATTCTAATCAACCTCTGCACCTTAATATTGGTATTTTTCTGTACAGCACCAGCCGTGTTTACCAAATCACCCGACAACACGAAGGCAGTGTTAAATAGAACAGCCTTATTCAACTGTCAAGCGACCAGCAAGTTTTCAGTCAAGATTTCCTGGGCCAGGAAAAGTGGTGCTGTAAAACTAAGTCAACGTAGTGAGCGCTTCCAGGAGTTGGTAAATGGAAGTCTGTTTATCAGTAGAGTGCAGAAAAGCGACGAAGGGTATTACGAGTGCCATGCAGAAAATCACATCAGTGTAGTGAGAGCCACTGCATTTCTTCGAGTTCTTGGTGGGTAGCATTGAGTTACTAACGTAGAAAATGAAAGTTTAGGCTGTTAGCTAGGATATTTTGCTGGAGGGTGCGACTGAACGAGGATACGGAGCAAACATACCAAAGTCTAGGCGGGGTCCGGGGGCATGCTTCCCCGGGAAACTTAGTTTGTCTGAGACTGAAATGTAAAACAGGCAGAAAAAACCGACTTTAAAAACCTGGATGTTATTCAAATCGAAATAAATTCAGAAAATATATATAGAGGATAATTTTGCTTTCCAAATAGTTTTTCAACAAAAAAAGTGGAAAGAAAGTGGACCTTTTGCCAATGCCGTTTTTTTTTTTTTTGGGGGGGGGGGGCGAGTGCACCAATCGCACCCCTTTTCCTTACGGGCCTGAGTCGTTACAATTACTGTGGACTCTCCTGTGTTAAATGTGTTCCTCTTAATCAATACGCGCACAAAAAATTACAATTTTTGAAGGAGATAGAAAACGAATTGCTCCTGTTCTAGAGGGAACTAAAAGCGTGCAAAACAGGAGTATGCACAAACGCAAATGAAAACTAAGACATAGATATTCAGTGCAAAAACACCCTTTGCTCAATGACGCAGTTTGGTAAACCATCCCATATTTGAGTTTGCAATTGAGTTGGCCATATTAATCCTGTAATAAAAAATGTTGCGATAATTGTTGTCTACTCAAAAACGAGGCATTCTTCTTCCATTAAACTATGGACGCAGACCAGAAAAAGATACAATTCAGAAGGAAGCAGGGGTTTTCCAAACGAGTTAGGTCGACGAAAGTTTGTATCTCGATTTCTCATAACCCTCTTGTGTTTATATCACGACATGGAAAAAGTTGCTCTCCGTTTGAAGAGTACACAATAGTTGAGTTATGCTAATTTGAATGCAGGAATTTGCAGAGAGATGTCAAAATAGTTTGTGAAAGCCAACTTAACATGTTTGAAGTCAAATCACTAGTCCCTTTTAGACAAACAGTGGTACTATCAGAGATGGCGGCGCCGCCATCCAAGCCTTACCCTGTCCATTACAGCTGTTATGCAGCCTTCAGATGTTTTGTAACAAGCTATACGGCGCCGTTGAACGACTGACCATGAAGGGGAACACTTACATGAAGGGGAACACTTAAATTACCGTGTTGAACTTGGCCGGCCAAATTTAAGCTTAAACCGAATTTGTGATCTTTTAGTCGGTTTGCTAAAAACCCGAACGTTACACGCAATGTTTTTTTATGAGAACAACTTTAAAATCTTAAAAAACGAGACTCTTTTTTTCCCAAAAATTAAGAACCAGCTAAGAACAAGAAAGGCTTGGCATCAGATGCAAATATAAATGCAAAACACAACACATGACGTCGTTACATGTGGCGTTTCGTTGCAGGTTTTTCTGCAGTTAGAAATGTGTGTTTTATATATGAAAGTGAAATGTATTTACGGCAATAATAAACTTCTGCTGTAAAAGTAAATTTAAGTTTATAAAAATGTTAATAGACATGACAGAAACTTAAGTAAAATTGAGGTTAGCTCATATTCTAGAACGAGGAGCTGATTCCCTTCTAATAGACTTACTACCCATATCTTGTAGTTCCACCTCGTTTCTTGATCACACCAACGAGTTTTGAGGCCCCAAGCGGTAGTTCTCACCTTGTAAAGTGCAAGGCCGCTGGGGACCCCCCTCCGTCTATCAGCTGGCAACCACTGCGTCCAGGTTTTCAGGTGTTCTCCAATGGCAGTCTGTTGATGACGCAGATTCAGAAGAAAGACGAAGGAAAATACACCTGCACCGCGTTTAACGAAGCAAGCAATATTTCTGTTACTATAACAGTCGCCGTTTACGGTATGTGGAAGTGAGGGGAAGCGTGGAGTGGTAACGCTGTGGAAACTAAAAGATGAGAAGATGGGGGGAGGGGAGGGTGAATATCTACTTTCCATTCCCAAAGGGTACGATTGCATTGTGCTAACATTGCTCCCAGTTTTGTCGAATCAACCTGAAATTGAGCAAACATCTCATAAAATACTCCTAGATTCCAAAACATGCTGTACTTGACAATATGGCTGTCTTTGTAATAGCAACAAAAGGATGCTTTGAGGCGAATTAATTTGGATGTCTTCATGCACTTTTCTTATTTCTCAACATTTTTATTGGTTTATAAAACTTGGTCAGTTTATCAACTATTATAATTTTATTATTTCAAGGCTTGAAGTTGAAGTGTGGAGGCTGTTTATATGATAATTGTGAGAGCTGGTATGTATAAGGCAAAGACGAGAAGCTGTAACTTCAAAGCATACACAATTTATGTTTTTCTAAGATGTTAAGTAAAATCTAGAATGCAGAAGAAATGTTTATTCTTCAAAGGTTGCTTTAAAAGTGCTTAAGTTCTCTGTTTGTGCTTTCACACTACTTTTTGAAAATTTGTTGTTGTTATCTTGTCGTAACGACAAATGCTGCTACAATAATCGTAAGCCGATGATTTTGCACATTATGGCAAAAAGGCCTAACGTCTCAGAAGGAACTAAACCCTTTACTGGATCCTAAAAATAGCTTGAGCCTGAGTGTTAGCAGCCGTGGTCAGCTGTTTCAGCCTTGTTAGGGAAAATATCAAAACAAAGGTACTTCCTAAAAACACAATTTAGTGGGGTGAGGTATTATGTGCCGCTACCCACCACCTTTTTTTTAAAAAGGCTGAATCTCAGGAGCAAATATAATGTTCAATAAAATAGATATTGATAAAGTGCTTGCACCAACGCCTTCCTTGTGGAGAGAGGAGTCCATAATACAATA
>JAOBRD020488276.1:0-17493 GCA_027575215.2 Hydrozoanthus sils | reverse complement strand
TTGGGTTATGACCTTCTCAACTATTAGAATTCGAAATGGAAAAAATATTTATAGGGTGTACAGATGTATCTTAGTTTTAGTATATTTATGTAAGAATAAGCGAAACAAGCAAACAAACGCAGGGACAGTACATCAGCAAAGCACAGGGAGCTTATCAATAAAAGCAAGAATCAATTTAATAAAAAAGTTTTTAATTTAGACTTAAAAAGAAAAATAATAGCAGCATTGCAAATTTCTGAATTCAGTGAATAAAACATGCGTGGTCCTTGAATGTGTTTTGCAAATTTTCTGATATTTGTTTGGCAAGAAAATGTGTAAAAGGAGCTAGCTAGAGTTTCTCGTATTGTATGAATGAATCTGACTTCTAACCAGAAACAAATTGTTGAAAGTTATGGGCAGAAGTCCTTTCTTGAAAAGAAACATG
This sequence comes from Hydrozoanthus sils, assembly GCA_027575215.2. Taxonomy (NCBI): domain Eukaryota; kingdom Metazoa; phylum Cnidaria; class Anthozoa; order Zoantharia; family Hydrozoanthidae; genus Hydrozoanthus; species Hydrozoanthus sils. The sequence goes on along the minus strand of JAOBRD020488276.1, from coordinate 17,069 downwards.
ATTTTTCTCACTTGAAATCGAAAGATATCACAAAGTTTGAGAATTTTCAGTTGCTTAAATATAGGCTCGGTATGAGCATCAAAAGCACTTCCAGAAATAATTCTAACGACTTTTTTTGAAGTAATAAAATACGGTTAATTAGATGAATAGGTTGATCCCCAAACTGAAAGACAGTACACAAGGTAAGGATATACTAGACTATAGTATAATGTAAGCAATGAAGAAGTGGGAAGACAAAAACTTGCTTTATAAATAATGCCAATAGACTTTGATACTTTTCTAGCCACGGTCTTTTCACCTCAGTAAATTTTCACGATAACTTTAACATTTGCAAGGGCAAACTTTAGCGGTACTTCAGGATCGGAAACAAGGAGAGTAAGTTTTGTTTAGAAACGTTCAAACAACTCGTGGGTTATTTGATTTACATAAATGCTTTCTAACTTTACCATTAAGTGTCATCTGTTAACGTCAACAGCGGGACCATATCTCGGAGTTTATCTTGGTAATGAGCTCGAAAGTATTGGGATCAGAAAGGTAGTTATTAAACGTTTTTTATTTCATGTCTCCAATAGTTTCAGTATAAAATGTGTTGTGTATAAACTGTTTCTTAAACTTTAAAAGGGTATCCCAAATTTTCGAGCACTGTACTGTGGTTCTTCAGGGGGAACAGTGACATTTAAAACTTCAAACACTTGTACCGGTAACTTATTTAGAGTCCCTAAGAGATTTCAAAGTGGGACATGTGCTCGTGGAAATTCAGCCCTTTCGTTCACATCATTCTTAGCCAAGCTGGAATGCAGAGAATCTAAGAACAGTCGAAGGCGGTGGTTGTGCTCATTGTGTTCAAGATTGTGGGCGTAACGGTGATGAACGTCGTGATTTGTTGATTTGTGGTCTTTGGCAGATAGCCTAATTTTGTTGACCTTTGGAAGACCATAAAAGCCCTTTCCTGGTTTAGGTCTAATCTTGGTAATATAGATATCAGTTTGTTAACGTTAGAGGATAGAGGTCCAAAACCGCTCCTTATCATGTGGGATACTGCGGGGTTTTGTTCTAGACCCCATATTATAGAATGCCGTGAATTGTAACTTAAAGTGTTTAGTTTGTTATGCCTTTCCCAGAAAACACTTAATTGGCGTCTGATCGACCACATAATAAAGATCTGAGGAATCTTGAGCCAGTCAAAGTGATTTGATAGTTATTCAAAATCTAACCTGTGTAATAATGAGCTTTTTGATTGCCAGCTCTGGGTTCCAGTGTCGTTATTCATTTCACCGCTCTTCTTTCAGTTGGGCTCACTTATAATTGGATCTAGTATTGTAGCAAAGCTATAGCAAAAGTGTTATAATGCACTAATAGAAAACTTTCAATCCCTTTAATAGTGAATCATTTGCACGTGTATCTGAAACAACTGTTGACGTTACTTGCGATCTACTCGAAGAAATCTTGAAAAAAGTGAACTGCGTGGACTTCACCGAAATAATTTGCCATAGTTTGAGCCTAGTCTTAGCAACTTTGAGGAGGTTAGAAAAAAGAAATCAAGACAAAGAAAGCGGAAGCAAGCTTTGTCGTACGGAAAGGAAGAAAAGTGAGACAATTGACAGAGCCCTTCAGTTGCTCGAGAAATATCTGGGGATTGGTCTTAAGAAAACGATTACCATAGACTACGTACAGCAACATTTGGCCACTGAGTTGATGGTAATGTTATACAAAAATTGAGGGAATTGGATTAACATGGTTATTAAAATTTTTAGCGTAAAGTTCCTATATTATGTATCCAGGAAAAAGAAGCCGTTGCTTTGCTAAAAAGATATTTGCCGACAAGTTGCCAGGTTGTTGTAGTGTAATTTTTGCAACATTAAGATCTCTTTCTGCTTACACTGTTGTTTTACGACTTTGCAAAGTTTTATTTGAAAAGCCTATACTGATTCTTTATAATGTTAATGTTTTACAAAGTAAATATAAAATAATTTTGATAATACGCGCGCTCTGATTGGACAAGGACCATTTTCTAAATCTGGATGAAAGTCATGAATGACGTCATCAGTTGTTATTTTATAAAAGCTTTAGAAGATGTTTTCCGTGTTTCCATACTTGGGATTATTGGAGAAAACTCGAAAATATTTTGAATCACTCGCTTTCAGTTTGTGATCCAAACCTTTTCTTGTGTTCTCCCAACAGTCCAGCGTGTTTCCAACAGAGTATGGGAACACGGAAAATATATTTTCTGAAGCTTAGCTTAAATCTAATCTGTTGAACAACCTGTAAAGTCCATGATAGCGGTTTAGATTGCATAGAGGCTTGCAAGCTTCTCACGATATCATCAAGGTCTTGTTTTTCATCCTCGCAAGTATTGCTGCTCAGCTCACGTCGTTTGCTTTCTTCTCGGACTCATCAAAACCAAAGACGGCCATTGATTAATTCTGGGAGCACATAGCGAGTTGGGCCTTTTACACAAGACAAGACTTTATTCACAGTTTCTTACCTAGTTATTTACAATTTACACGGCGGCATTCATTATACCACAATAAGCTATAACTCTTGAATGATAAGAAATATGTGCGTACTATTTTCGTTAACTTGCAAAAGGAATTTATATAAAACCGATGTGCTAAGGCTGGAATCATAAACCTGCATACGTTGAGAAGGTTAAAACTTTAAAAAATACATAACTAGAAACACAACAAATAGATATTGAGTATTAAGCAATATGATTGAGCCGTGCTAACTTTATGCTAGGCTATTTACTTTAGTTGAACCAAATCTAAAGATAATCGTGAAACGTAAAACCGTGGGCGAGATGTTTACACAATCAATAAGAGCGTGAAAGAGTATTTCAGAATCTTTAGAGCTTCCCAGCTATTAGATAGATAAACTACTAGAAGATTTAGTTTTAACCAACACAAAATGCGCGCACCCTTTGGTGATTTCAAACGACAAGTAATCCAGTGTTTAGTTTTTATAATTGTTTCATTCAGTAAAGAGCAAATGATAAGAGCATTTTACAAAAGCTTACATTTCTGCAAACTAAAGAACATAAGGCCTTTTGAGCCCTTCGCACGGCCATGCACCTGCTTCACCTGAGATCAAAATGATTCTATCTCCATTTGAAAAGAAGAGTTTTTAAGTTCAAAGGCCTTTTTTAGAATAAATGTAGTTAATGTTGTTGATATGATTTCCTCTCACTCATTAAAATTAACGTATCGATTTTCTCAGGATTGGTTACATTTGTTCATACTGTAGGTTTGGAGTCGTCTGCTTGGTGTGACAGACAAGATCCATGGATTTGAAACGTACACTAAGCGTCTACGCGAGCTGTTCGAATGTCGAGTCAGGAAGGTAGGGCTGTACAAGAATATACCACACACGATTTGAAGCTACTAAATTAAGTTGCTTTAATTGTGTTACCAGCTCCTAGCTGACAATGTGACTCAGTCGGTAAAAGCATATATAAACCAGTTGCAAATTTCATAGGTTCGAATCCTTCCGAGGTCAGAAGTTTTCTCCTCTTTCTCCATTTTGGCCAATTTTTATACTTGGGCAAGTTCGCAGAACTAGGAATGCTTTTGGATATATGAGTTTATGTTGGGCATTTGTAATTATGCACCAGGCGCAGTCCCTTGGGCATACCATTGGTATTCACTCAAGCTCACCAAAATTACTATTCACTTGACCTTACCAGTTAGTACGCTTCACTGGGTTTAATTTTCATTGCTAGTTCTTCACAGATGTAATTAATAAGGCTATATTGAACTATTTTCCAACATTATACCTGCATGTAACAAATTAGCCATTGTCCGTCTCCAATAAACTGGTATGCGTCTACGTCTACACCCTTGTCTAGTTATAATGGAAAATATACAATATAAACCTTTCTGCGCGCAGAAGCGCAGCGACAGAGCGCAGAATTGTAAATACCTGCAGTTTCTGCATCATTTTATCCTAGCTTTAAATGTATTTGTTTAACCAAGGAAGTAGTATATGAAACACTGCTGGTTTCAGTGATCATAACAAAAAATGTCACAAGTATTTCATGAAGGTGACAGTATATCACAAGTGCGTATGGACTTTTTTACCGGTATCAGTTATCGGACTGTGGGGATGAGTTTTCTTAACCGGTGCATATGTTTTACAGGACAAACTGACGAAACAAGAGATAACTAACTGCAAAGGAATTTAATTTTTTTTTCTTTTAGATTATGGTTTCCACTTTTGACGACCTTAAGTTGAAATATCTGTTCGCGTTTCAAAACCTCATTACAAATTAGAGGGTAGTATAATCAATTACAGTTTTCTTTAATATGGTTCTCTAGTAGGAAGCTAAGAATAAAAGTTGATATTTATAATAAGATATACATGAGTTTACAAATTAAGCATAATACCAAATTTGAACAACAAGAAAAACAGATACAAATATACAATCAATAAATCAGTAGCCTAAACTTTTAAAAGCACACACAAAGTGTGAACTCAGGAAGAGAAAAAACCTTGCCAAAGTTAGACATGTGATGAGGTAATTACAGCAGTCATAGCTGTCGAAGTAGTTATTCTGATAGGCGTGATCCCGGTTGTTCGTAATCTCCATCGCTAAAACCATCATGTTGGTAATAGTTTATTGTAGTCACGAGTGAAGTTCCTGAATGAAGGTGCCTACAAGGTTTAAGTTAAGACCAAATCAAACTTTTAGATCACTAATCAAAGGTGAGGAGGGCCTTATAGGAAAAAATATTGACTGATATATCTTATTGCATTAACTGAACAATAATGTTTTTATATAAATCACTTCTTGTGGCCTAGATGATGAAAGCAGAAGTGATTTCTTAATTAACTTCCATCGTCTTTGATTAATGGAATGTTGATAATGCACGCGTGAAGTTACTTGCTACTTCGTTTGTCGCTGCATGTGTATATTTTGGTTCAGTTTTAGTCATGGTTTGAATCCTATTTTTCCTTTTTGGGGTATGTTAATGTATGATATAATGAATTTGAAACAAAGGAATATAATACCAGACCAAGACAAAATTGTACCACAACATGTACACTTACTATTTACGTGCAATAACTGTAAATAAACAGATGAGAAGACAGCTTTCTTGCAGATGTGGTATTATGTTTGATACTGACTTTTTCAGGCTGGTGAGAACTGTATCATTGAAATTTTCTGCAATGTAAAGATGGAAGGAAACCATGAAATCATTGTTGACTGCATAAGTGCTCTAGCAGTTGAATCGTTGGACAAAATTATTACGGTCTGTATTTAATTTATATCTTTTTAAGGAAACATACTCATAAGAAAATTTACTTCTCCTTTTCGTTTTTAACAGTCAAAACTGTATCAAGGCTATGAAGTTGTAGTAAGATTTGCTAAAGTAAAGCAGTTTAATGGTATATATGTGGTTTTCGGGTGACTCAGGGGCTTTGAATGATCGACGAGCGTCCTGAAGGTTGTGAGTTCAAACCCCATCTGGACTTCAGATCGTTCTGAATTCTTTCTCCACACATATCATGTATATTTGCTAAGAAAAACTATCTGAACTATAAGAGCTTTTACCTTAGGGAAAAGCCAACGTTTGGAGTTTTAGGTGTTTTAATGTTTTGTTTATCAAGTTTTAGTTTTTTATCCATTTCCTGATTGTTATTACCTTGTTCGCTAATTTAATATATATTCTTGATTTACGTACAGAAGAGGAAGAGTGTCGATGATACGTTTCACAAGCTGATCAAAGGTAGTGTCCAGCAACCTGAAAGATACGGTGATTTGTTATCTCAATTGCTTAGCAAAGCTTGGAATACTATTGGAGATGAAAAGCAAGAGCTCAATCTTCTTCTTACATGGGGGCCAATGCCAGGTTACTTAAGGATGTCGGGTAAGAAGCCCAAGAAGTTCAGCTGAAAAACTAATACTGAATATTTCAACAATTTGATACTTAAACACTGTGGGTTTTTATAATTTTCTAATTATATTTGCACAAAAAGCAAAGCGTATTTTTTTAACAGAGGCCAGTTGGGTAGCTACTTTTCTTCCTTTTTGTCTATAGTTTCACCATCTCGGTCTTGGACAAGTAGCAGAGGCAGTTTAGCTAATGTCATTTAACAATAGGAAGGGGAAGCATATATCTCTTTTTTCGGGTACGAGGAGGCTTTCGTTGATATGAAAATCCCTTAACAGTTCATATTTCTGTGTATATATTGAAAGAATTTTTATTTCTTTGTTATGACAAACAGGCGAACACTCGAAAATGACGGAGTTTCTTTCAAGCACGGCCAAACAGGTTCTGAAGAGCGTGAAAGGGCGCATCTTGGCGATGGGTGGGAGTATTTTTGATGGATCAGTTCTTGTTGGGGTTCTGTTGTTTCTGAAAGAGCATCAAGAGCGATTCGTGGAACTTTGGAATCTAACCACAGCATCAAAAAACAGTGCGGAACCGTTTGCTATCGATAATTTGAATCAGTTGTTTGAGCTGCGTCTTGAAGAGCTACAAGAGTTTCAGAAGGAAAGAAAACAAATAGCAGCTTTTCTGGGCATGTGTGAATTGTTGGAAACAGGTAATTTTGTCAATGTTTTGTTAGGAAAACATATTCTCAAGTATATTGTACGTGGCTTGTTTTGTAAGAGTTTGATTCTGTGGGCACTCCAAAGGAAGATTTAATTACAAACAGTTCTCTTGACTGTGACGCTCGAGGGGTTCCTTGGAATATTTAGTTCAGACAAACCTGATTTGCAACGAAGAAACTTAGAATCCCAGAGTCAGAGTTTTTTTCACCTGTTTGCTCTTTACAGGGCCTTTGTGTCAGATTGTAAACTAAAAGTTGCATTTACAAAAAATGTGTAGTATAGTCTGTGCACTTTAAACCCACTGATTGAATTACATGTATAACTAAGCAAACTACGTACAGCATTTTTGGAAAGTGGCGCAAATAACTCTACAAACGTAACTTTAGTAAAGTGTGCAATCTACCGGTAAACGTTTCTTAGAAACAACTTTCTTTGTAGAAACGTTTTTAACAATACATAATATCGACCAGTGAATCATAATCTCAGGCTATAGGAATTTATTGAAAAAACGTCCTTAGTTGAAAAAGTACAGAACCGAAAAATGCACTTTATTGAAAATTTTCTTTCAGTGTGTACTGCGGATTTAAGGAAGAGATTACAGATGAAAGTTGTAGATGTGAAAATGAGTGAGCTGTGTGAGGTTCGATCTTCAAAAGATGCAATTGTGGTCAATTTTTTTTCTGATGTTGTTCCCGGAAAGGTGAGAGATGTAATAAAAGAAGTTCTCAAATTCCGAAACAGCAAAGTTTTTCTTCAAATTTGGAAGCAACAAGGAAGGAAAGCTCAAACCAAATGCAAAATAGAAAAGGCAGGAAATTACATAAATGTGGTGGAGGTGGTTGACCAGGTTTGGTATCCAGCGTTTCAGCAATGGATTGATCTTGCCCATGACATTTTTCATGGAAGCATAACTCTGAAAGAGGTTGACTTGTACTTGGCAAAGTTGGCAGAGCAACCAAACCAAGTTAAAGACGAATTGAGTTTGATGCTCAAATCGAGGGATAACAAAATGACCTCTAAAGAGCTTGAAGAAGTAATCGATCGGAGAACAAAGGAAATAAGTACCTTCCGTCGTTTGTATGGGCGTTCAGCTGCAGCAAGGGAAATCTGGAACATGAAGAACTCGATGTCACTGGAGGGAGACTTTGAGGTCGTCGAAGAACTCTTAGGGCTGGTAGGGCTTAGTGATCTTTTCGGTTGATTTACAAAAATTTTAACTACAGCTCAAGTGAGTGTAAGTCAAATCGCTGGTTAATGAGTGTTAGAAGATTTGGGGAAACAATGAGTGTTACACCTATATGGTATTTCTAATACTTTTTTACCAATTCTTGTTTATACATCCCAAAGGGAATATTAATTTTGTTAAATCTATTATTTGATATTTGATTGATGTAATGCAATTTTTTAAATCATGTACTTGTTCCTTGTAATATATCAAGACTTATCTATATATTATTTGTTATTGATGATAGTGAACTACAAGCAGAAATACTGGTGCCGTCTTTTAAGACTGTTAAAACAGCGCCTTCATACTTATTTAAAGTCTAAACACTCGGACTGCTTTTAAATAGACTAGTTAAAGGGAAAAAAGTACGAATTAACATTTGATCGTTCTGTTGCCATAGAAACCAATCAACCGACCCAAATAAAAATTTTGAGAACAAAACTTTGAGCAGTGTTCCTGTTGAGCTTGTTTACAAGATGCTAATCGAATAAAAATTCAGATTGGAGGGGGTTTCTATACATTTTTCTTGAAAAGATATCGGGGTTAACATATGGCAAATAAGCAATCTTGGTTAAAAATTACAGATAACGCAAGAATTTGAGAAGAAAACACTTGGGTCAATGAATGAAAGATATCTGAGAGTTGGGAACTCGCTGTTTGAGCTGTCACCGAAGAAAATGGAATGTTTGACAGCAGTGGCAGAAAGTGGGGATCTTATCGAATGGCTTCAAGCGACCATCAAAAGTACGTTAATAGTTTTTGGCGTTAGAACATAGTTAAGGATAAAGTAAGTTTGACATAGAATGTGAAGAGTCTGGATACGCCGATGCTTGCCAAAGCTTGTTATTGTTGCTTTTAAGGGTCACTGAATAGTAACAAATTGAAATAACGCACATCTGGTATGATTTGATCTGATACTAGAGGTCTAATAATCTATGAAGTTTTACATTCAGTTACATGCAGTTCAAGAACTTGTACCATAGTTACTATAACACTTTTTAACAAAGTATTTCTTAAACTCTTCTGGTTATACGATTGAGACCAGATACTAACTCTGCGTCAGTGCAGGGAGGAATAAACGAGAGTGGATCATGTGTAAAAACAGATGCATTTGATGGTTTGTTAACTGTTGCAGGTTAGCGGGAGCATAGTCATTATGATTCGTTGTCCTTTCAAAGTTTCGCTCCCCACGCCTTAGGTCGGCCTGAGATCACCAACGGTTCGGAACCGCCGAACGGGATTCACCACCTTGTTTTGTAATCTTCAACTTTTGATTTGTTTTAATACTTCCCTCAATTTCAATTCCAATCGTAATACAAGTTATCAGTTGTAAATAAGGGAAATGCAAAAAAGTAGCTGAGCTCGCGAAACAAAAAAAAAGAATCTGTTTGTCTTTGGCTAATTTTAGTACACTTAAAACTATTCCGTTTCGTTTCATTTATTCTAATTATGTCTACAAGACTCGACCGAATTAGGACACGCACAAAAAATTGATTCTCTCTCAAATGCTTCATCTGTGGGAGACAATAGTTTGGCTGGCATCGTATTGTTACCATTGAAACAAACAAAAGTTTAACCGTTGTGTACCACTTTCAAAGGTTAAAAAATCTGTTCACATCAGGTAGATGTGGAGCCACTTCACTAAAAGAACTGAAAAATCTGAAACAACAATAAACAACAGACTTTTGCGCTCAGTTCCATGGCAGAATTTCGTTTGCGGTTTTAGAAAAATGATGGCCGAAGTTGGTCGAGTCTTACCTAGAAATGTTCATTATTTTTTATTGAATGTCAGTGGTCACAAATTCTATAGTTTTTTGAAAATACAGGTTTCGAACGGAAACTGGAAAAAGTTTATTGAAAATAAAGTAAAACCAACATTTTTGAAACTCGTTTTTGACAGCTTTCGAAAGCAGAATGCTAAAAAACGTAGTGATTTTCAGCTAGAGCACTGAAGTGAAATATGTGTTAAGAAAAACGATTGGCATCTTATAAGAATGACTGAAGCTATTACCTAAAAGGCCTTTAGAAAGTGCTGCTCTTACTATCAGAATTTATTGCACGCACTATCGTGGTCTCATTTCCTCAAACTATGAAAATGTTTTATTTTTAGGATTTTACTGTATAGTTCCTAGGTACCTTTTTAATTATTTTACTGTAAGAAACAGTGACGTTCATTTCCATAAAACTAGGTCTAGAATTGCCATAGCCATAGTTTAGAAAGAGCTGAACTAGAATGCACCAAGCGCGCTTTTATAACAAAGATGCAAAATTTCTTAATAATTCTCAGATTTTATAACTGCTCGGATTTTTCTGTTCACTATTTTTATTATTATTATTATTGCTATCTATTTAGATATTCATTTTTTATTCATTTATTATAGAAATATAAAACGAGCGCGCGCACTGTTCATTAATAGAAACACGCGTGAACTTTTTATAGTTCACTAAAGAATGCTTAGAAAAAATGAGCCGCAGGCGAGTTTTTCTTGCATTTCTTGAATGAACTAAAAAAACTCGCAAGTGTTTCTATCAACAAAAAGAGCAGGTAAGCGAGTTTTATATTTCTTTTATAAAATAAGGTACACAAACAGCCGATATATCCCCGAAATGACGTATGCAGATACACTCTATTAACAATTAGAACACAATTTCAACCGGCTGTTAGAATGACGAGGGCGAATCCCGAGTGGTTCTATCAATAGCCGATAGAAATTAAGAACGAGAATTCTAATTGTTTTAGCATAAATCCCTTTGAGAATAAACAACAGAACTACAATAATTTGTAATAAAAAAGATATAATTTCTTCAAACAGTTAATGTTGATACAAGCAGTTTTTGTGTATAGATGTGCTCGCGCGGCCGCGGCAACAATAAATCTGTCAAGTGATTTGTGTTTTTAAACTGTTGCTTCAAACGTGTCCAGCCCATGGAAATTAAGAGCGGCTATTCTAATCGTTTTAGTTGAAATCACCAGAGAACAGTGTTAAACATATTTTATTTCTTAAAACAATTTTGGTGCAAACAGCTTTCGCATGCAGATCTGCTCGGAAGCCTGTCGGAGTGAAATGTCACGAGCTGATTCTTCAAATATATTCAGAAAATAACGGAACCACAATAAATCGTAATAAATTTATAAAGTTGAATTTTCTCCAAATAGCTTTCGCATGTGCAGCTCTGCTCGGCAGTCTTTCGTCTTCGAGTGAAATGTGTTAAATTGATGCTTCGAGACGAACATATTGTTTTTTTCTTACCTTCGAAAGTTTTATACCATATTGTCTTGAACTGTTGTCAAGTAGAAGCTTCAAGTCGTCTGCAGAAAGGACTGAAAATCCAGAAGTGCACATGTAGTCGCCATGTTGGATTTCACAGACGCTATCTATCACCTGATAGGTAGCGAGTGGAAAACCAATTAGATTGCAGTATTCGTGATAGATAGTGACTTGATTTATGCTAATCACATTTAGAGTGCATCACCACAGCCAATCAGAACGCGCGTTATAGTTCCTTTATTTTATAATTATGTATATAGTCATTTTATTTTATTTATTTGTTTTTCCACAGGACCTGCGTTGATAACACTTTTCCTAGAACCGAAGAGCAGCTATCCTGTTAAATATGTTCGAGTTGTTATTGTTGTTTTTATTAGTATAGCTCAACATTGATAATTTGAAAAAGCCGGTAAATGTAACGAAAAAAATTGTTATATGTTTGTGTGTACTTTTAGCAACCAAAGAGCTCAAAGTCTTGGTCGATTTGGCTTTGATATCTGCCGCAGACAATGATCTGGAAACAGACAGAATCTCCCATCTCCACACAAGCTGTCTCGGCTTTTCTTCCTTGATCTTTGATCTGAAAATCGGAAAGAACAAAAACATTGGATTTGATGAACTCATGGCAGCTTGCCAGCCAGTTTGGAAAGCTGTTGAAGCTGATCCACAACTTCCTGAAAAACTGGTAAGTGTTTTAAATGACTGGTAAGGCTTATTGTAAAAACACCTTTTACTGACGAAATGAAAGAGATTACTTAATATATATTCTTTTTCACATGTAGTGAGGATAATATATATGTTCCATCACATAACAGTCAACATTTGAAGTACCAAGGCTGGTCAACTTTGTTTAACTTTAAACCCACAAACCGAAACCATTGTAATAAAGAACACTACTATCTCTTTTATAAGTTTTGATTAATGAAATCATCTTTTGTTGTTCTTAAAATTATTGTTAAAATTGAAAGGATAGAATTTGAAAGAAAAATTCCAATTCAGTTTCTTTGCTATGGAGCACAAACTTAACGCCGGCGACGAAGGCAAATGGTTATCCTTGGCGAAATTGGTGAGCCCGATTCTCAGAGTAGTAGTAAATTTCAGGAAAAGAACAATTCTTTTAGTTTGACATGTTTCTGTAACTCCTCTTTTGCCATGATCAGCAAGTGCAAAGAACAAACTACCACTTGATAAAACTAAATATGAAAATCTCCCTTATTTCTTTGAGCATTAGGAACAAGTATACGATACTAAATCGTTTAAAAGATAAAAAAATGACTGATAAACATTAATGTTGCGATACTACTTTCTAAGGCGCCAACAAAATTCTTCTCTTTAACAAGGACTGTTAATGTAAATTTAACCTGGAGCCAAGAACCATTGGAGCTTCAACCAACTTCCAAGTATGTTGTTTTATTTGGTTTCCCAAAACACCAATTGCCTTTTTTTTTTATCTTTTTATGTTTTAGAGAGAGACAGCTCGTCATCTAAGGTGGCTGAAAGACATCATGTCATCTTATGGTTCAGTGGAAATGACATCATTGTTGCAAGCTGAAGCTATTAACGCCAGAGGAGTTTATACCATCGGACGATTGAGTGCATTTAGCGTTGATGACAACGTTCAAATTGAGCTCTCTCAGAATTCATCGATAAGACTTGTTTTGCCAGCAGAAGAGAAAAGTGAAAATGGAAAAGAAAGAGTTTATTCTTTAGACGATCTCAAAGATCTTCAAAGCAAGTTAATGCTTATTGCAGGAAAGGCATCTAAAGGGAAGGAAGAAGTCGACAAGTTTGTAATGGTAATGTGTATGATCCTTATTTAGACTATTTGCCAGAAAATATTCCGTTTTTAAACTCAACCATGCATTTATTAGAATTGTTTATCAATAATGCCTAATTTGTATTGGTAATCAAATGGTTCGGAGTGCAATTCGGGATTAATCAGCACGAGTAAATATTTCAAAAGCTTACTTAAAATTGAACGATTGAAGCGAGTTCAATTTGTTGTCTTTGAAATATTTACGAGTGCTGATTAATCCAGAATTGCATGAACAAGTTATTTGATTACTTGTTAATAATATGCATTCAGAGAAAAAAGGCAGTGCGCAAGACATGAAAGGAGGCGGAGTTGAACTTGACAGGCCTATTTTTATTACGCTGTCTGCGTCTGCGCAGTGAACAATTCAATTTCCTTAAAAATGCATAAATCAGCATGAAAAGAAACCTTATTAACGAGCCGATTTCCACGGGTTTTGAAGATAAAAGTCCTGTTTGTAACTCAAAAAAGATGGAGTTTGTTTATCAGAACACGCTACAGATCAGCCAGTCGAGCTGCCAGCCATGTTGAAGATAACTTGACAATTGTTGAAAGCAAATGATTACGTTTTTGTGCTCCGTTAGATTGTTCATCTATTGGACTGGATTGAGATGAACTTGTTTGTAGACACTGGTGTGTATTCGACCACATTTATTCATGACTACACTGATGGCGTTGGAGAACTGACGCTGTTCGGCTTCATCTGCCTCATTGTAACCATCCATATCCCTGTGGCCATTCACTTTGATTGTCGTTACTCCATCGTATCCAGCCTTCTTCATCTTCTTGAAAACTGTCTTTTTCGCTGTGGTTGGTCAACCTTTTGCCAGAATCCAGAAGTGGCGTACCTTCGACAATCTTGTACCACACGTACGATGTCGGATTTTTTTACACAGGTCAGGTAGAGAGCGCCATTTTCACGAATTTCTGGAGGTCGCCGAGCAAGAAACGTTTTGAAAATTGCAGCAGGACACCTGCCATCTTTAGTTGCAAACATTCAGGGTTTTGCCGATAAACCAGCCTGCCGTGTTTTGGTCGGCCCTTCGACAATTTCGATATTTCCATCCCGGCTAAACTTGAAATCGCTCACGGTCATGCCGTGGTGTTCCTGGCGGCCTGGAGGCTAAAATAGTGGGTTAACAACCACCAAACAGTCTGTGACAGGACTTGAGGACTGCTTGTTCTTAGACTTCCCGTTTCCCAGAGCGTTTCTTCTTCGTTTTCCGTGAGCGCCCTTGCCTTGTATGGTCTCTTACCTTTTCCCTGCTATCGTAGTTGTCGAGCTTTGCCCTTAAGCTTTGGATTCAGCATATTCTCTGCCTCGTATTAGAAAACTTGCAGCCGCTGTCTCGCAAATGCTGAATAACACGGAGACTGTCTGGATCATACCCTTTTCCGTCTTTCTTTCGCACTGTCGCGCAAAACTCCTGCAGCAATAAATTTAGCTGTTCTGGTTTGTAACTTTGTTGTACTCAAGTTTTGTAAACCTTTAACCAGTTGTTTGTACTTACGACGGTGTTTTTATTTGTTGACTTCTTTTTAAATTTTGAATGAGTTCGTCACTACACTGGGCCAACATAGCTGCCAGTTTGTTTGCTAACAACTAGTGCAATTACAAATATAATTGCAACCAGTGCAATTACAAACATAATTGCACTGTTTTGATTTGTAATTGCACTGTTTGTGATTAACAAAGAGGCTCCCTCGTCCAATCAGATTGCAACAATGATACATTTTTGTTAAAATACTTGGCCATTTGTTCAACGATATGTTCGAAGGTAATGTTTCGACTTCAGTCTACTGTTCTTCATCAGGCAATATCGCAAACTGCTTGACCATACGTCTTTTATTTTCGACACAGTAAATTTGCGATCTTTCTGTTCTTTCGTTTGCTAATTTTTTGCTCTGCAGTGTGTAAAAATGTTTTCGTATAGCTGGCATTTACTATGCTTTATAGATTGATTAAACTCTGGGGAGCAGCGAATTCAAGAAGTGTGTAGTAAGGGGTTATCACATGGTCTATGCCATGCATCGCTTGATGGATGCTTGTCGATTGAAATCTAGACATCGTTCCCATTGACTATTATCGTTACACAGATATTTAGATTTATTCCTCATTTCAACGATGGGTAGCAGGTTCCGTTGTCTTGCTGTCATGCTGTTCTAGAATTTTTATACCGAAAACTTTAAATTAGTTAAGATTTGTATAAAGCCTTTTCAAAAGGCTGACTTTCACTTGTGACGTGTATATTGGAAATGCAGTATGTATGAATAAGTGAAATCTTCCCCCTTAGTTACAGTGAAAAGCGTCTTACCTCGATTTAAGTCGAGCTTACAGCAAAATAAAGAAGACACATTTATTCCAACATTCTGTGCCTTGCACCTATGTTATTGAAGTAACTAAACATTCTGTTTTCTGCAGAACCTTGACGCTGCAATGCGATTATCAAGCGTGTATGCTGATCTTTGCAAATCAGGCTATGTAAGTCAGTTAAACTGGAGTCAAGAGTTTGAATGTAGACAGGATAAAGTTGAAGGTCAGCAGACAGTTGCCTTTGAAATTTCTCAAGTTATCTCAAAAATGGAAGACTGTCTTAAAGCGTGGGAACAAAACATGAAAGACGCACGAGCTGAATTTCCTGAGCTAAACCACTTTACAACCCAACAACTGATGACTCTCAGATCAGAAGTAGCCAAAACCTGCCACAAACAAGAATGTGTGTCAGAAAATGTCTACGTCCTTGCGTTGCTAGAAAGTGTTCTTCCCGATGTAAATCCTGAAACGCTCAAGTCTGCAATTATGGAAGCATTCAAAGGTACTTCTCTTTTAGAGGATGCGGCAAGGAAATATTTTAAAAAAAGAGACCAACCGGTGGTTTCCGCTTTTGTTGATGATAACAGCAATTTCAATTACATTGAACCTGCAAACCCATTCTCCAGTGATTACAAAAGTGTAAGAACACCAGCTTCAACTACGTGCGTTGCAACGAAGACAAGGGTAGAGGAACTTGTCGATTTTGCAGATTCGAATGGTTTTTCGGAGAAAGTTGCACTAGCAGGCATCGTTAGTTGCGGAGAGTCGGTAGATGAAGATGAATTACTCTTCTGGTGTATGAACAACTATGATAATGAAGAAGAAATAGAGGAGTTCTATCAAACAGCCCTACAACAAGATATTTTACCAAATGTGCAGAAAGATCTTACCACAGTAGATGATGTTGCATCCCAAATGCCAGATAAAACAAGTCTATTGTGGTAAGCATTTGTTGGTTCAAAAATTAAAACAGACTTGTAGCCTTGAAAATGTTTTTAGTTGTATAAAGATATTCTCGTATTTTTGTTTTTGATATAACTTCTTTGCTTTTAAAAAAGCAGTTTTCTATAACCTATGTGTGCCTAGCTAAGCTAATAAGAATTTATAATTTAACGTAAGTTTGCACCAGTTAATAAAAAATCTAGGTGCTATGTAGATGAAATTGTCACCAACAAATAAATAGCTGGTCAAATCGCTTTAGTGGTTGCTTTTCTAGACTTGCGTTCTTCTGAGAGGCACTAGAGAAAGTGCTGTGATTTCTGGCATATCATGACCGGATGAGTTCGATTAAAACTTCGAAGCTATAAATGGCGCTTTCTTTCTGAACTGTTTATTAGTGTAATAAATGAACAACAGGGTACTTTCTTTTCGACATAGTGTCCTTAAAATTTAAATTAAAGATTTTTGTAAATAGGATATCTAATGTTTTATACAGACTTCATTTTCTTCCCGATTCAAACAACTGTAATTTGACGTCAATTTGAACTTTTTGCGTTTGAACTCTTTAGAGTCAATGTCAGTAAAAACCAAATTTCGGCCCAGTCTCGCGAAATTTCGGATTTTTTCATATTTCTCCCAAATGACCCCAATAGTAAGTTATGTTCGAAAATTTCACTAAAGTTTGGCACCGATTTATTTTTTTCGAAATCGTGGGAATTTTGGCTTCTGACCGCAGCCGCCGCCTCCGTTTTGGGGTTAAAAATGGTCAATTTTGAATTTATTCGTACGGATCAACCAGACCGAAAACTTTAATGAGAATTACACATGTTGTAAAGGCTCTGCCCATCTTTCGAAAATACGTTGTTTGATCGAAAGTGATGCACTCAATAATATATTTTGACTCGTTTAATATGCCCCGATCACAGTGATTCGAAAGAATGCACTTTTGGAGG
>JAOBRD020488171.1:0-17493 GCA_027575215.2 Hydrozoanthus sils | reverse complement strand
CTCTGTTTATGATATAAATGTACACTTGTTTAGTAAGCAAATATTCATGGCTATCAAGTCTACAAATAGTCATTTGTTTCCAAGAATATTCCTGTCAAGCACCTAACTTCGAACTTTCGTAAAGTGCCGTCATAACAGCGTCCTTAATAACTTTCGGAACAAGTAATTATACAGCTAACTGGCTGTCACATTCTGCAGCACTGATAGCCACGTGTAACATACGAGTATCCATTATTTGCAAACTGCAGTGGTTGTTGTATAAACAGTGGTTTGTTCTCTTTGGAAAAGACAATGTTTATTTAGACAACTACGCCTCTGATTGAACAAAAAACATGGCGATGATCTTTCTCCTGAGTCAGTCTTACCAGCCAGGCTAATATCAAAAGCAAAACGATATTTAACAACACAAGACTTTCAATAAAGTTCACTTTAATTTCTTAAACCTTAAATGCTACCCAGTTTATGATAACTGGCAGGGCAAAATGCATACCCTGTTTATGATAAGAAGGTTGAAAACCCTACCCGGTAGGGCGGTACGTCCCCGTACAGCTTTTATATGGGAGTACCCCCCCCCCCCATACCTTGTTTAGGACAAAATCCACCTCAAAATGTAGACCCTATTTAGGACAACCAATACTTTTTAATAACCTTGTTTAGGAGTTATAATCATAGCCAACCACATGAGAACTTTCATAAACAGTTTACTTAAGATTATTGGATATGCAGTGCTATTCAATTAGCACCAAAAAAATCACAAAATCACTTAAAACCGGGGCTTACTCATGAATTTGTCACCTCTTATTGCCAGTGTAAGAACTGGAACCAAGGTTACAGAAAATAGTTACCCTGTTTAGGACAACATTATCTAGTGCTGAAGAATAAAAGGATATCCTGTTAAGGACAGAAATGCCTTGATTTAAACACCCTGTTTAGGATGGGGAGCACAAAAACCATACCCTGTCCAGTGGCATGCTCCCAAATTATTAATATAAGGGAGCGACCCCCCCCCCCTCCCCCACGCAGTCCATTAAATCACCACCTTGTTGTGGTGGGGCAGGTTTTCACTTCCCACTGACCTATAGAGCTTTGTTGGCTGGTGTCTTAGACTCCTGGTCGAGCTGCCCAAAAGGAGGAACCAAAGAAAACCTCTGAGAGTGTTAGAGAGGGATCACAAACCCAGCTCAAATACTTCCCTGGTCGAGAATCGAGGCCGCATTAGTGAGAGGTGAGCACTCTACCACTTCACCACCCCTACTCCCCATGCCATCTTGATGCCCCTAGGACTTACCTTGGTAACCAGTAAAATATTCAAAGAACTCACCAGAACAATAATTTTGGCAGATGGTAACTTGCTTTGAATACTCCATGTGATAGTCTCAATTCCTTCCACAACTTGTTCAGGTGTGCTTCCATAGTTATTGGTACCAACCAAGACAACAACAACCTGTTAGTTAAAAATACACAATCACATGTGAACAACGTTTTCTTCAGTTGTGTATCGAGATTGCAGTCTGACGACGACTGTCTGTAAATATTTTTTCCAAATCATTTTCCTGTACATGCATGCACAATTGAGCTAAAATAATATGGTTGAAGTTTCAAATGGAACAAAGTTTATAAATAGAAACTTTGGCACAAACACTTTTTTGTCAAACCAGTTTTGCTGTTTACACTACCTAATAATTCAGGAAACCAGAAGTTTCTGTCAATTTAAAAAAGTGCTGTTTAAAAAATTAATTGTTTGCGAGTATCAAACAGATTAAAAACTACTCCAAGCTAATTCACAAGTCATGATTTACTTTTAATTATATAAGCATGAAGATAATTAAATATTTAGAAATAACCAAGGTTGTAAAAAAACTTTGTTTAAATTGTTTGTTCAAAGTTAAAATGTTAAATCTTTAGCCATTTATCTCTATACTAATATTATTATAATTATTTTGTCATTATCACTATTATTCTTTTATTATTATAAAACATATAATTAATTGCTATTCCAGTCAGCACTGTACTGGATGTACCTTAACTGATAAATTGTCAATCTCCTCGTGCTGTATTCTCCAGAGAACATGCTGAGTAGAGTCTCCTCCAATACCAAAATTGAGTGCATTGAGTGGTTTAAACAGTTCATCCCAAATCTGTCAAGAAAATGACAACAGTATAGCCTGTTTGCCTTTTACTGATTTCCTCATGCACATACGACATAAGTTCATAATACACTCACGGTACTCTTGGTTTCAATTCTTTCATTTACTACAGACTAAAATTAATATTTACTGAATGTCTCAGGCTTTGTAGTTTGTGGAAGGTTGCTTACTTGGATTTTTGGGTTTTTCAATAATAATAATTAACAACATGCATTTCACTTTGAGAAAATAGTTTTCAAAAAAAAATTGAAACTGAGCTTTTTTCTAAATGGCAAATTTTGACACACTACAAATGTCCAAGGTAGAAGCTAGTTCTGTACATATGTTAGTAAAGAACACTATTAGTTGGATTATTAAGCAGATGTTAGGAGGTGTGACTGAGAACAGTTTTGCATAGACTGTTTGAGTACATCAGACATTCATTATTTTGTCAAAAAGAAATTGATTTCCATCGTGTGAGCAGTTACCACAAAAATCTCTCTTTCAACACAACATCAAACCTTATGTTTGCCATATATGACAAGTGCTTGCAAGACTGAAGCAAAGTAACATAGCAGTTGCTATGTTTGTTGAGTATTCACATGGGGTTAAACAAAAACTACAAGAATATCCCAATGAGAATACTAAGTTGTTAAGTGAAAATAGTTATGTTAAAAGAACATTGCAGATTTACAGATTATCTGATTAATTCTTGCAGAACAACTATTCTTGAATAAAATTAATAAATCATGTAATTTATAAAATAATTAATTGTTTGCAAAATTGCTCCAACTGTTATATGCTTTGCTAAGAAAGGATGTAAAGAGATTTTTCCATTGGTACAGGAAATAGAATAATTAAAGAAACGCATGTTTGTAATAGGTTTGACACTACAAGACAATTGCAAATTTTCTGCACACGTTAAGACAAAATTATTGAAAGCACGTACTTAGGTGTTTATATTTAATCAGATTGCTGTGAAAAGAAGGCTATGCATTCAGAAGTAGATCTTTTGTTTACTAGGCAACTTGTGCTCCCAAAACTAAGGCCAGGTATGCAATGCTGGTTTATATGGAGCTAGTCAATCTGACCTAAACATCATACCATGTTTTCTAGCCAGATGCTATAAGAGGAGATAAGTAGTATCGAGCATTTAGATAAGTATTTAAGAGCAGTATGATAGAAAACTATTCTCCAAAATATAGTCTAATCAATGTCATCCCCTTTATTTGCTTCAGCCGCAAGTCAAAGAGTCATCTATATAAAAAGCTACAAATGCAAACATCTGCAAGACCTAAAATCAATACATGTTGCTTTAATATAATAAGAATTGTTTTTTCAATAGGCTAGTTTTTAAATACAATTTAGCAAGAAAGAAAATGCCTTTTTTAATGTTTTTCAATGTTTTTAATATGAATTTTACATTAGCAGTTGTACCCCTTAATTACTTAATGTAACATGTATTTTTAATGAATGACATTAAAGTCAGTGTTATTATTATCATTATTAATATTATTATTAATTATCATCGATATATGCAATAGAATAGCTGTTCTGTGTTTACATTAATTAATACGCATTTACCTCTTTGTCTTCCATTTGTTGAATCAAGGAATCTCCTATGAACAGCACCTGAGCTGAAGCTGCCATCTTAGATTTCCTCACAAACCTGTTGTGCTTTTGAATAAGCAATGAAAAAATATAAAAAATTGAGATTCCTAATATTAGTTCTAGTTCTTGAAAGTTTCTTTGTGGTTATGTTTTGTATTGGCAAGAATGCATATTGAAAAAAGGGCATGATGATAAACAAAGGGCTAGGTGTTAGTACTAAAGCCACATTGACCCATAAATTAAATACACTCAAGAAACCCTTTTATAACCAGATTTGGCATGCTAAAAATAGTTGACTGTCCAGTGGGACCAAAACCCAGATAAAATTAAAGACGGGAAAAAATATCAAAAGATTTTAATAACTCATATTTCTGGTTCAGTGCACTTTCAAGCTTGTTAAGCCAGCTGTGACCCCTAATTAAGATTCATGATTTTGCCAAAAATGTTCTTATTTATGAACTCCTGGAAGGGAAAGGGGGAGGGGGGGGAGGAGGAAACTCCCTCAAAAAAAGGATTAGAGATGCTTGGTGGGCCCTTTAGGGTAAAACACAAAATTTATAATGGACTACAACTATAATTTCCATGAGTGTGCCCCCCAATAAATTTTTGCTTCTGTTGCACATGAACAAAGACCCTTGCATACCTTTTAGGTTTTCAAACTGACACTTATAAAGCCAGTTTAAAACTTTACTCAAGATTATACACTGTTAGATTGAAACAGCACTTGTCATATGTAGAAATAATATAGATCTATTAACTTCAACAATCCAATTAATCTCTAAAGCTCAATTGGCTCTAAAGCTCTGCACTTTACATAATTTACAGCTTGATGATAATCGAAATGATCAAAAATATTAATTTGCATAAACACTAAAAACATTTTTCATACCTATTTTTTATCCTTAAAGCACAATTAACCAGCTGAGCTTTTCTTTGTTATTTAAGATGTGGTCCTACCTTTCTGAGTCAGAAATAAGTACCTGAGTTAAATTATGCATGTGTACCTTTCAGGATCATTTTCAAAACTGTTCATCGAGCATATCTATTTCTTAAGGGAGTCTCCCCTGAGTATTATCTTATTGGATATAAAAGCCTATAACTCACGGTAACTCAACTAATAAACATACCAAACTCATCCATCGGCCATCCCCTTGGACATCTTCAACTTGAACTGGTAAGGTGGCTGCATTCGTCATATTTGTTGACAGTAGTTCTTATATGCAAGTCATTACAACACCCTAAACAGTAATTAATTCAATTTAAACTTAGTTACGCTAGTAATACATGCACCGAGGTTGTTGAATTTTCATGCTACTGTATATCCTTGAATAAAGAAGTCAAATTTAGGCCAAATAATTTTAAAAGTTGGTTAGCGCCCTTTTTTCAGAAATTTCATGGTCAGGAGGGAGGTTTTTTTGTAGTTTGAACTCATGATATTAATACAAATATAAATTGTCACCCAATTTAATGTTGATGTATCCAAGAGGTTGAATGTTTTGCTTTACTTAATAGATAGAAAACTTGAGATACATTTACTGGTATCTATCAGATATAGCCAGTGTTCACAAACTTCCAAAATATTTTGCAGCCATAAAATACTATTAAATTACTTTTAATAAAAACTATAAAAATTAAAATAAAATAAAAAGTTTGGTCAGCCTGATTTTCAATGGTCAGGTCGGAACACTTACCAACTTTTTTTACTTCGCTTTAATAATGCTGTAATCAAGTTTTAACAAGCATAAGAATTTTACTTGATTGTAACAATGTTTCAATATCAGCATATTTGATAATTCTATACCCTGAAAATTGCTATGTTGCCAGCATGATGAGTCCCAGTGGTGTATAGGTCACTGGTACAAAAGGGACATTAAGTAATGGTCCGTGTAAGAACTAGAGAACCTCCCATTGTTCTGCGGCATTTTGCTTCCCCCACACCAGAAGTTTAAATTTTCTATAGAGAATATATCAACCAGAAGACAACACAGTTTTAAAGTAAAAAGCATTGAAATTCTGTTTTAAAGCAATGTTTCTTTTGTGCTATAATATTTAAGCCAATTATAGAACTCCATAACAAAAGCGAAGAAAATCTTTTTGTTTTCAATGTTCCCCACATAGAATTTTTCTTAAATTTAAAAAGTAACAGAAATGTTTCAATTAGAAAGGAACGAATGAGCGAACTAGAAAGAAATACATTAGCTTACTTATCAAGATATTGTCCATTTTCAATACTTAGCCAATCAAATTAACAGTTTAACAATACTGCAATTAGCACCTTTCTGCATTGACCTCTCTAGTTCTTACTCGGAATGTTACTTAAAAAATACTGCATGTCAATTAAGACAAATTCAGATCAGTGCAGCTTAGTAACCAAGCTTTGGAAATTTGCTTGCCTGCATAGCAAGCGTTTCCGTTCAGTTTTGGTAAGATTTTTTATTTTTTGGTTGCACTAAATTTGGGACGAAAGCAAAAAAATGAAAAGAGGGGGTGGGGGAGGAGAGTGAAGGAAACTTCACTCCCCTCCCCCACCTTCTCCTTTTGTTTTTTTTGCACTTGTCCCAAGTTTTGCATGGCCAAAAAAGCAATTCTTACCAAAACTCAACAGAAACGCTTGCTTAGCAGGCTAGAAATTTGCTTTCGTTAATAACAATGTTTTTCAATGCAGAGTTTTCATTGTCTACACTGAGAACTTTACAGGCACAACAAGCAAAGCTTCCCTCTTGCTCTTTTAACTTAATTTGGCAAAGAATATGTTTTTTGTTGTAGTAAAATTTTCATAACTAAAACTACATACATTGCTAAGACTACATCATCCATTCAAGCAATCCATTCAGTTTAAGTCAAACAGGATTCTGAGTTATCAGCATTCAGTGGATGAAAAGAAAACAGAGGTCTCTCTTCCCTGACCTTTTTTTGTTCTTAGCAGGAAAAAGCAAGTTTCCATTTTCTTCCATGGAAATTGGCAAATTTAACATACCACATACACAATTTTCATTTTTGACCACAGAACTCCAGAATGAGAGTGTGCAGAAAATGATTTTTCAGTGAAGTACCAAAACATGTTCCTATTTTTTTAATTAAATGTTCAGCTGGTATATCATTGTTTGCAAGAAACATATTGGATTTCAAATAATGAAAAATTCTAAAACCCTGCAGCTTTTAATGAATAATTACAATATTTTTTCTTTTGTTAGGCTAACTTAACAGTTTCAGTTGAATTGCAAATTTTCCTTTTTGCTAGCAAACAATATGATCTTGATGTCAATAACTTCTTCATATTTTCTCAAACATGAGGTTCCAGTATAAAAGGGCTGAGCCCTGGGGTTTCACATGTTCAGATGCCAATCATCTACCATCGAGTTATGGTTAAAGGTCTGTGTTCTCTGCCAGCTGTGGCATGCTTTTTGAATCATGTTTTATTTGCACTAAGATATAAAGGTTGAAGTTTCTCTTTTGTTTTTCTCGCAACATTTCTGTTTGAATTACCTGCTTCGACCTTGGTGATGTTGCTGGATTTGTTTTGTAGAAATGTTTTACTTCAATCTGCCGACATTTCTCGGCTAGCCTAAAAAAATAACCTTTTTTCTTTCAGACCACTGTATAAATTCCTTCACGCCAGAAGGACAATTTTTCTTGGAGAAAGGACAGCTCCAATATGCAAAATCACGGCCTCAACAGCAAAGCATGAAACAAAATATACATGTCTGAAGGTGATAGTAACATAATCATTGTGGCCATCTTGTCAGAATCTTTATCATTTTATAAAAGGACAGGATTGAACACAAGATAAAACCAGAACAGTAATCCTTTGTTGGGCTTTTGACCCATTTTGCTTTGCTTTTCTTGTACTGTACTGTAAATCCCCTCTAAACATCTAATTCTTGTATTATATGAAAATCAAAGCAAACAATCTACAGTTGTGAATAGGTCACACTGGCTTCTGAGCCTTGCGACGACGGTATTCGGCACTTTGTCTTACTTTAATTTTATTAGTGCTACAACTATTAATTTTAATTCCTAAAGCAAAATTTCACTGAATAAAATAACTACAAAATGCAGTCTGGCCTTGTTTGATTAATTTGGTCTTGCGAAGCACATGCAAATTTCGAATTGCTCTAGCGATAAATTTAGTATATTTTAATTCTTATCAGCAGCTTCTGACGACGTATACCTGCCAGTTGAATGGTATTAAGCCAATAACTTCATTTACTATTAAAATATGAAACTGTCTCACGATTATGGTGTAAATGACCTTGAATTATTGAAAGTTGGTCATTTCTTTTATCAATGGCCGCCATTACATTTCAAAATTTATTCAAATTTCATGAAAAGGAGGCAGGTTTAACCCTTTTATACTGGAACCTTGTGTTTAAGCTCTGATGTTTTTCATATTAATCAAATTAATCTTCTTTTCCTAAAAAGGTAATGTTCGTATAGTTGTTGTTTACTTTAAATAATGCCAACGAGACAAGCTATTAGATATTGTTCAAATGTTAAATATCACATGTACTGAACTAAGTGCAAATGAGCAAGAACACTGCTAATTAGCATCGCAAATACTCTGTGTTTGAAATTAACCTTAACTTTTATATAACCTGAATAACAATTTGCACCACATCAATTTCTTTAGTATGTTTTAGTATTGAAAACATATGGGTAAAAATTGGCAAAATGCCCTAAATTGAATATCATTGTAAAATTTGTAAAAGTATTTTGAATATGTACATGAATTCCAGTCCGCTCGGGTAAACTGATCATTGTAAAGCGTCTTTGAGCATTCATATGGAAACGGCCCAATTTATGCACCACTTTACCTTTTTTATTTGTTGAGTTCACTAAGTATTTTATTTGATAAATATGAATTTATATATGAAAGACTTTACATAAAGAATTAATTCTTTAGATTTATATAAATGATATTTTTTTCAAGATCTCTAAAAAATTCGCCCGCCCACACAATTCACATAATTTTTAAAAACATAATTTAATACGTATACGCAGCTATGACACAGAAAATTTCGCGTACAGTAATTAAAAAGCTCATGGACTTGGCCTGTAGCTGCTTTAATCTTGAGTGTTAATGCACAAAAAGAATCATTTTTTTAATGTAATTTTTCAGAAAAAAAGTGCAAAATATTTGGACAAAATTATTAAGCCATTGAACTAATTACATAATTTATGCTGGCGAAAAAGAAAATCACCTGATGGTCAGTTCATCATCGCATTTACACCCAGACCATCAAAAATACAAAACAAAAGAAATTCAAAAACTATTTTATTCAGGTGTAGCAGAAATATTATTCGTCCGCGATAAAGGACGAAACATTGTTTTGGGAAATGCATGATTAGCCATGATAATCGTATTAAGGTGTGGGCGACAGGGAACACCATAAACTCGAAGGGAATATTTAAGTTAGGAAATAACTTGATTTTGCGTCTTCTCTAGATTTTAACTATTACAATCTAGGGAA
Source organism: Hydrozoanthus sils (assembly GCA_027575215.2). Lineage (NCBI taxonomy): Eukaryota > Metazoa > Cnidaria > Anthozoa > Zoantharia > Hydrozoanthidae > Hydrozoanthus > Hydrozoanthus sils. The sequence continues at coordinate 8,285 of JAOBRD020488171.1, read as the reverse complement.
GTGTTGTCTTGGGCAACAGCTAATCACAATAATAAAGATATCATTTTCAACATTAATCTTGCTCGAAACTCATTGAAATTTTGAATGCTCACCTCAAGTCTTGCTCGTATTCTTCACGGACAACGACAGGGAACGACTGCGGTAGTAAAACTGTCTGTGCTCCACTAAATTTGACAAAACTGATAAAAGTCATTAAAATTTAATCGTCTGCATTTTCACTAAGAACAGATTAAAACAGAAACTAAAATAGCCTAAATGATCATGAAACTCATTCGTTAATCTGAGCAGGTCACTGATGTGTCCTGCCGGATAAAAATAGTTATCCCTGAGCCCGCAAATATAAGTTATAGCAGCGGTTTACCATTATTGGTAATGCGCACATTACTTAGCAACGGTTGCTAAGGCTCTCTGTCAAAAAGTTTAGTTTGTATACTGCACGCGCGGTGGCCACCATGTTTGATTCGTGGATTTGACTGTGGCACTGAACTGCTATTTAGCGATACCGTCAGAGTAAACAGACACTATTTTTAAAGAATTTAAAGAATTGAATTATGGCAGTTCAGTACGCGCCAACTAAGCTTCGAGTACCACCAGGATTTCAGAATTTGTTAGAAGGTTTGGCCAGGGAAGTTCTACGAGAGCAACCCGAAGACATTGTTGTCTTTGCGGCGCAGTACTTCAAGAACCAGCTGGTAATCCGCGAAGGTAACTGACGATTAACGACCATAAACGCAAAGGCGAAAAGTGTTTTAATGTTTTTTTTCAGGTTCTTTTGAATAATAACATCCATGTTGTGAACTTCTCCGTGAGGAGAATGGAACTTTTCAAACTTCAAGTCGTAGTTTGTCGTCAAATTCGTTCGATCAGTTTATAGAAAGAGGATTTGCCTTCACATTAATAACGTATCTGAGGTTGATTTTTCATTAGATTTTTTCTACTTTAGTTGCAGTTTTTTCATAAAGAAATTTTTCAAGATAATGTTCTAAATGTGGCGACGTGTTGTCCTTTATTTTTTTAAAAACATGTTTTTGGTAACCCACGATTAAAAGGTTTCGTATTGAACAGTATTGCATCAAATTAAAATACTTACCACAAAATTTCTATGTAAGTGTATATGGTTTATATTTAATACGACACAAAAATTATAAGAAAGGCCACGATAGACACTATATTAATTTTATTTTACGCGACGTAACAATACTAATTCAGTAATTCAGAAGTTCTAAAGCTGATAAGGATCTTAATTGTTTTAACTAGAAACGCGTAATTGAACTACTGCTGTTAGGTTTTTATCTCAAACTCGTTATTTAGAATATTCGTTGCAATGAAGTGGTTCTTATTACTGATGAGCCAAAACAAAATGAAAAAGTCGCAACACACTCAAGGACATTCTCAGACCTAAAAAAAATTGTTCATTAACTTGTTTGTAATAAGCAATTGATATTTATTTATTTTGAAAATCCCCTTTAAAACTACCTTTTAACAACAAAGGCTACTTGTTTAAACATTATATTCAGCGTAAGGTATGGCTGCACATTACATCCAATGGTGTGCAGAATGTAAAGTCGTGACTATGCAGTGCAACATTTAATCTGTGGTTTCTTGCAAAGGGGAGAATTCCACTGTGTTGCAACCTTTGAAACTAATGCCCACCATGTTGCTCAAAGTTGAAAACAATCCTATATCTGCAACGTTGCATGCAAAAGTTTCACCATGTGGTAACACCAAGGGTTTCAGTTGCATGCAATGTTGCTCAAGGTAGAAACCGATTCTACTCTTGCAACATTGCATGCAACGGTTTCACCATGTAGTTACACGAAGGATTATAATGTTGTGCAGTGAACCACAGCTTTAGAATTGCACTGTGTCACTACCTCTGAAATTGTTGCATGCAACATTTTGTGAAGTAGAAACCGATCATATCCTGCAACATTGCATTAAACAATTTGAATGTGTGGCCACATGAGAGAGTTCAAACACGTGCGATGTTGCATTGTGTAGCTTTACCTTTTAGTTATGATTGATATAATGATCAAGAAGATTTGAAAGTTTGAGTATTATTGTTTTTCACAGAATCAGGCAAAGATGAAGCAAAGCAAGGAGATCAGCTTGAACGACTTGCCAAAGGAGAAGAGGTTGATATAGATTTAAATGATCCCAAAACTAATGAAGCAGCCATAAAGATTCAGGCAAGTTTTCGAGGCCATAAGACACGAGAAGAACTAAAACAGAAGAAAGAGGAAGAAGAGGCAGCTGTAAAAATACAATCAGGTTTCCGAGGAATGAAAGCTCGCGAGCAGGTAAAAGAGCTAAAAGAATCAAAAAGTCAAGAAGCAACCAGAGAAAAGGATTCAGAAAAACAAGAGGATGAAAACAAAACTGAAGTGCAAGATACTTCAGCTACTACGGAAAAACCTGCTGAAAAAGCAGATGAGGTTGATGTAAATCTCAATGATCCAGAAGTGCAAGATGCTGCCTTGAAAATTCAGGCATCTTTTCGAGGATATAAAGCAAGAGAAGAGGTTAAGGGTCTTAAGTCACAATCATCTAATTCTGGACCAACTGAAAGTGAGGTGAACAAAGAAGAAGGTGTCACAAAGGAAGAACCAAAAGCTACTGATGATGGAGATGCAGTTGACATAGACCTCAATGATCCTGATGTACAGCAAGCTGCACTTAAAATTCAGTCATCATTTAGAGGTCACAAAGCCCGCGAGTCTGTCAAATCAATGAAGTCACAAGAAGGTAATTGATTCTTAGAGTGATAAAATTCACATCAACTTAATTATAATTCGTAACTAAAAAAAGAACTAAAATCCTGCTTGTACTTTAATAAAATTGTTTGCAAACTAAATTGAAGGAAGTGGAATCATGTATAACTAATATTACTATTTACCAAGAATACAAATTATACAGAAATACATATATAGTGTAACTCCATTCTACCAAGATTAATGTTCAGTTTTATAAATTTATACTAAGTAAACAATAAATTTAACAGTTATTATTCACCATAAATAGTTTATATAGAAATAATTATGAGTATGCATTGGATATAACATAGAATTAAAGCTTTTCACAAAACCAGTCTTGTGCAAAACTGACAAATGTGTTTTTTTCCCATAACAACTCTTGAAACCGAATGCTGAAATTGTGACAAATTCTGCAAGGATTTGATTGGTTAAACTCCACCTGTTATTGGGTTTTGTCTACACAGGAACACAGCGTTGACATTTCTTAATCAATATTTACAGATAGTGTTTTTACCTCTGATTGTTTAGGAATGGGTTAGAATTAATTATGTCAACACATTCGCAGCTAATTTAATTTAAAACAAAGTTGAAATTTCTGTTTGTAATTGGATTTGCTTAAAACAATTTAAAATGTTCATTTCAGATAATCAGGGTATATGCAGAGATCATATAAGTCTTATATAAAGATGAAGACTAATTGTTAGTGTTGTATCCGGTTAATCAAAGCATACTAATGTACCCTATGGCAATTTGTTGTGATCACCTTTCACTAATTAACACTTTCAGCAACAAACATAACCAACCAAATTTAGACAAAATAATATTTTCAAATAACCAGATTCATTAGGCATATTTTACTTTTCATCTGCAGCCGTTTGACCAATTTCTGTTTTCTCATTACCAAAGCAGCTTCTTATTTTTGTATCAGTTTTCTTAGGAAAAAGTAGGCATAAAATTTGATAAACTCCAGGCTGAAAAGGTGAAATAATTTATCCTTGTCACAGCAATAAAACAAAAAATGTTGGAAATTTTTGTCAGAAAGTTTCTGCTGTTAAGTGAGACAATTATTTAACAAATGTTGTGATTTTTTTTATCCATAAAGTGCAACAAATGATATCTATTTTAATTTGTTTTTAAATTAGTAAGATTAATTCTTATTGTAACAAAGAGATTTTTTAAGTTTTCTTTATAGTTATAGTCATTTGGAAACACCAGTTTGTGTTGAACCAAGATTCTGTCTTTAATATTTATTTCTTTTAAAGTTAGACTAGAGAATAGTTAATAACCTACAGAACTATAATTATTATAAATTGTTTATTTGAATAAATGTTTTACCTGACTCCTCACTCTTACTGCCACATTCATATTTTTTTTGTTAAACTTTGAACCAACTTAACAAAGTTGTTTTTATAGAAATTGTTGTTGGTAGTGAAGCACAGACTCAAAAAGGTCAGGTAGAGGCTGAAGAAACATCAACTCAGGGGGGTGGACAGGAGACAGCTGTAAAAATAGAAGAGGGAATGAAAGATGAGGGAAAGGGAAACAAATTAGCATCTGATAAAAATGAAACTTGTGACCATGAAGCAAAAGATCAGGGAGAATTAAAATCAGAAAATCAGGAAGAGGGGGATAATGAGCTTATAAAGAATGAGAGTCAGGAAAAGGCTGTCAAACAGGAAATGCCTGCAGAGGCTGAAAATGAAAAGCAAGATGGGCAGGAGAAAGAAAATTTTGAAAGTCAAGTCGAGGGGGTTGAAAACTTTGAAGGCACAGCTAACGAAGTTGACACAGAGTTTGAACAAAAACTCAAGGGGCAGGAAGAGGGGGGTGGTACAGAATCAGAAATATCTCAAAATATGGGGAATGAAGAATTAGAAAGACCAGGAGAAACAGTATCTGAAGAGCAAAAAATTGAAAATTTAGAAAATGGTACTGAGAAAGATCAAGTAGCAACAGAGCTTTCTGGACAACAAAATGTTCAACAAACAGAAACTACAGGAGGTGGTTGTAATTTGAAAACTACAGGTTTAAATTAAGATTTAATAATTAAGAGACTAAACCCCTTCCCTGCCATGGACATATATGTGTTCATCCTGTAAAGTTTACCTAACAAACCATGGACATACATAATGTATGTCCTGTACTTATTTTTATCCAACCAACCATGGACATATATCGAGTGGGCCAAAAAAAGTAACCCCCCCCCAAACTAAGAAATTGTTATAAAATATTCCCCAAAGCAGAACCTGATAAAACTTAAACCACATAATTTAATAGTTTAATACACAGCTTTTGCAGAAATACCAAAACCAAAACTAGTTTTATGTCTTAGTAATCCAAAGTTAAAAGCATGCAGTCCAAAATATGGGTGTCAAATTGGGTCCAAAATTTAATATAACATGTTAGCAAGCAAACAATCAAGACGCTCCAATATTGTTTTGAAAGCAGAATCAAAATGCCAATTAAAGTATCTGAAGAAGACTAGCACTTAATAAAAAATTAATAACTTATCAGAAGAAGTTGGTTAAGTGACGAGAAGACATTTACTGTTGGTCCTGCACTAAACAGCCATGCAGATACACAGAATTTACTCAGCAGCAAGAAGAAAACGCTCTAGGTTTCTCCAGAAAGATTGTTGCAAGAGTGGCCAACTTTTTTGTCTAAACTGATGGTATCAGCATTTGTTTCTGTATTTGGAACGATTCCTCTTGTAATTGAACAAGGACGGAATGTAGATGCAGATTATTATCGAGATAGCAGCATAAGCGAAATCAGGAAAAAATTTTACGATTCAGCAAAGCTGGCCAGATCATGCCATATGGCATGCTCAACACAGGATTTCCTCAAAGAAAATATTCCCAGTTTCATAAACGAAAGACCAGTGGCAGGCTGGCAAATAGTCCTGTTTTAAATTCATTGAACTATTCAAAATGGGAATTACCAATAAGTCTTGTTTACATGCCTGAAAACAATATCGGGAATGTCCAATCGTTGGGTAACGCGATTAGTGTGGATGGGAGTTCTTACCGCAGCAATAAATAAAGTGGTTTAAATCTTATCAGTTTCTGCTTTGAGTAATATTTTATAACAATTTTTCAGTTTAAGGGGTTACTTTTTTTTGGCCCACCTGATATATATATCTTGGTGACAAGCCTTTGTACTAACACCTGGTTGTTCTGGGAATGATGATTAACTTCGTCACGGTAGATGGCCAAGATAACTGCCAGTTACAACATTGTTGCCAGCTAGGCTGGAGGGCCAGGCAGGGAAGGGGTTACACAAGGATTTCACACTTTTGTTTTAGATTTAAATAAATGGGCGAAATTCTTGTAGACTAACATTTCAAATAACTTGATGCAAAACAGAAAAGATTCACTACTTGAAAATTAGCATATTTTCCTGAGTAACACTATATATTAAAACAACAAGATTTAAGTTGACATTTCGGCATCCTCTTGATACCATTATCCAGATATTATATTTATTCCTGATAATGGCATCAAGAGGATGCCAAAATGTCAACTTAAATCTTGTTGTTTTAGTATTAGTGTCACCCTGGAAAATATGCTAACTTTCATGTAGCGAATCTTTTCTCTTTTGCATTAAGTTATTTGAAATCCTTTTCTTTTTTTGTTTAATACTGATGTTATTAATCCCCAAACGTGTTTAGAAATTCTCCTATTTGTATTACACTCATACTAATTTCATGTTAACCAGTTGAGGAGAATTACTTTTGTCTCCATTCATTTTTATATCAATTCTACTTTTCTCATAAAGAAAATTACTCATTTTGTACATGATGTATAAGGAGAATTGAAGTTGAGGCCTGAAAATAACAGTTACTAGACAAAAGTTTGCTACATATTTTCTGTGAATATACTTGATACCCATTTAGCACCTTTTATCGGCAAATATAAAAGAACTTCCTGGGCACAATGTGTGTTCGGAATCAATTTTATTGTTCTAGCAGCTGACTTGGGTCAGGATTTAGGGTTTTGTACCTGAAATTGAGAGTAAACTTGCATGAATCTAGATGGTTGAACACTCTGCTTTCCCAAGTTTAAAGAGTGTATAACAGGCAGAACTTTAATGTTAGACAACTGGTGTGGAGTTTAGACAATAGATTGTTCAAGGTGCAAATGTTTTTTGGCACTAGATAGTATTTCTGGAACTAAATATAAGATAATATAATAAGGATAGATCCTTAAACTTGGAAGGAAAAACTAACAAAAAATTAATGCAATTATAAAAAATATGACCGGCCAAGTTTTTCTATTTTTAACTATGAATGGACTTAAGGAAGAAATTGAAAAAATCATACTTATAGTATTTCACATTTACTGCTTCCATAATAATTGTACTACAATCCTTGTTTTTTCAAAATCAATCAATAATTATTTTATATATTCAACTAAGAAAGTAATTAGAGAGATGTTCATTACTTTTGTGTACATTTTATGTTCAGGCAGTGAGAGTGCAACACCATCTGGAGAGCCAGCTGAGGGTGGGGTGGTAGAAAAGACTGACACAAGTGGAACAACAGCCCAACAGGACAAAGAAGGTGAAAAAATTGATATTGACCTTGAAGATCCTGAAGTTGACAAGGCTGCTTCACTTATCCAGGCCAATTTTCGAGGCCACAAAGTGAGAAAAGAACTAAAACAAACTCTTTCTGCAGGATCAACTGAAAATGGACAACAGGAAGCTGCTGAGACACCAGCACAAGAAGAACAGGGGGAGGGAGAGGTAGAAACAGAGAAACAGGGGGGTGAAGAACAGGAACAGAAGGAGAAAGAGGGGGAGGTAGAGAGTGGGGAACAGGAAGGGGCAACAGCTGGCACTCAGGAACCTACTCCAGAAGAAACAGTCGAAAACAAACAAGATGACTAGGAGCAAATGCGTGGTTAATTTCTAGATATTGCAGACTGAGGGAGAAAAGAGTTTTGTATTTAATGCCAAAAGTTACTTCAGCTCTAAAAACATGATTACTCTCTGTAACTATATCATCCCAGTTTTAGGTAAAACTATTGTGTAAATGATTGATGCAATAGGATGAGTATCATGTTTTTTAGTATTCTTTCAACACTGAGAATTTTACCATTTTAAATAGTAATATTGTATGCAGTGATCAATACTTGCTTGCATCAAAAGGACAGAATTGCTATCAGTTAAGTAGAATAATCTTCACAGTTATCTGAAAATTAAAAGTCCATTTGTCATATTTGATGGAAACAGGGTAATCAAATGAAACTATCATTGTAAATAAGGACAGATAACACTCTTTTATAAAGAGCTTTTTGGGTGTTATCTAAAAGACAGACATTTTAAATACTCAAGTGTTGTGTAAAGTACAACAAATTTAAGAGTCTGTTGAACAGATGTCTTGCTGTATAAAGTTAAAGTGTTTAAATGCTTATAAACGAAAGAAAAATCTAAAGTTGTACTAAAATTTATCTCATTGGTTTTGCAGTTTTTCAAGTATATGACACAGGCAGCCCAAGCTAAACTTTTGTAAAAGTTTTGTGTGGGAAA
>JAOBRD020488063.1:0-17496 GCA_027575215.2 Hydrozoanthus sils | reverse complement strand
AGAAATTCGTTATACTTTTTACAATAAAACTCTTTGCGTATTACTGTACTACATCAGATCAACTTGTCTCGGAGGGGGGAGGGGTAAGGTGGAAGAATTTAAAAATAAAAAGTTGCAGGGCCATCCCAGACAGAAAAATAAAATTGTATGCCGAAATCCTATAAAGAGAATGTATGGAAATGGGCAATTTTTTTTTTCTGAAGTTAGACTAAAAAAAAAAACTTGCAGAGAAATCATTTTTCCAACCCCCCTCCTTCCCCCTTCCCCCCACGAGGTCAACTGGTCCGTCTTTAAGGGATATACGTGGCCAGGCAACCAGAACTTTATTTTGATTACATATGTTTTGATCGGTGTATGAAGATAATATTTAACAGAGAAAGGATGATACGATAAAAAGAAAGAAATAAAATAGCAAGTTACAAACAGTGATGAAAACAAACAAGGGAGGAGAGACTATATTATAACATTATACCCAGAACAAGAATTTAAAATATTTTCTGGTCTTCATATACTTTTTATAATCTTTCCGCTTGTGTGAATATTTCAGTAAATAATTCGAGGCAAGCTTTTCCTTTAATCTGGCCTTCGACCGAATTAATGAGTGTTTTTTTTTATGTTTTACGCAAGATAGAGAGAGACTTTGAGTAACTACTCCGGTCGCCGTTTTCTTTGTACGATCAGATCAATTACTGAATGACGCTTGCACTTGAAAAAGGAGAATGTTGCTAGATTTATATGTGCCAAAATGATTCACTTACTTTCTCTGCTCCCATCTTTAACGCTTTTGCCGCCAGAGCACCGGGTTTGCCAAACCGTTTACCGTCATCCTTTGGGCCCCAACAGCAACTGTAGATGTCTATGTAGTTCGAATGATAACTGAGCGAGCTTCCCTCAATTGTATCAGTTGCGTGGCCATCTAACATTCGGATTCCTAATTGGACAAGGAAACGCTTGCTTAAGTACATGAAAAACACCAGGACGTAGCCAATGGCTGCCGTTTACATGGGCATACAATAATTCCTATATTGTTTCTTATTCAATTTTTGACGTCCTAGTGACATAACACAGTGGAAACAGTTGAAGGAAAATTGGAGACAAGGTTGGCCTGAACATTGACTTACGCCCGGTCCAGACAGCCGGAAATTTCCTCAAAGTTTCAAATGTTAACGTTCGAGAAATCTTGTAAAGCGGAGAGGAGGTTTATTTACCAAGTAAATGTAAATAAAGAAACTGGCCAGGGTGCTTTTTATTTGGCACCCTCTCCTCAAACCGATCTAAGCGTTACGTTTAAAGGCTGTTAGTTTAGGTAATCACGCAACCTTTCTCTTTCAAAAATATTTTGCAGGAAAGGAATTTTCAAAAAGAATACAACTTGAGCTTTTTGAAAAATACACCGCGAGTGCAAGCATCTTCAATTGTTTTCAAGCTGACTACTTTTTTATAACGTACTTGACAAATTGCAGAGCAAATTTAGGTTTTAAAATGACGCCCGCATCACACTGAGTAGCAACGCGTATCATGTCATTGAAAGGAAGTATTTTATTGGTTCTCGTGGACTATTATTTCTTAGCCAATAAACAGTGGAATTGTGTAAGTAAATTCAACACTGAATTAATGATTTTTGCACCTGATTAACTCGTTTTTTGCCTTCTATTTAAAAAACAGCCGTGCTCTCTAACAATCAGAATCGATATTCTTTGTTGTGTATACAAATAAATGAGTAATTTAGCTTGAGAAATAAAACACACCTACCGTATTTGAATTGGCTAATGCAAGTCGAGGTGCATTTGGGAGAAATCGAGAGCAGATTTTGGGTGAGTGTTTGTGCCTGCTTGCCATTTCTTCCAAATCCACCGAGGTTTGTATTAGCCTGTACAAAGACGGTAGCTTATTTCTTTTATAAAACAATTATTTCCAGCCATATTCACACAGGCTCACGCAAATAATTAATTAAAAAATTAACAGCTATTAACCAATCAGAACGCGCGTGTTGTTTCAAATAACGTCTAAAGATTCCCCGCAACGCTAAATGCACTGACCTCCGATACTGGAGTTGTAAGCCACGCCCACTCCACAGATGCCATTGTTAGCTTCCGCAGCAACCTCCCCTGCGCACTTGGTGCCATGACTTTGTTGACACATAGAAAATACAAATCAACAAAAGTCTTTAAAAAACGAACCTTAGATTTGTAACTAAAGTAGCCGCCTTTAAATAATTGATCTAGACCTGACATTGTTTGATCTTAAGTCGCTTTAAATTTGACCGGTCCGGCCGGCCGAAAAAACCTGGTTCCAGCTGGTTTCAATGTAAAGGTCCAGGGCTAATCAGAAACACGCTGCTAGGTGGAGACATTTGCAAAACCTGCGCCGGCGTACATTTTCCCCGTCACAACTCTCCAAAATCCCGAGCTTTAGCCGACCGGAGTGAGAAAACTGAACGGTGCTGATCCACAAGCATGGCCATTCTGCCCAGGACCAGTTCTGAGAATTCGCGTGTTCCATTTAATGAACTGGCTGGTCGGACCAGCTGGACCGATTAAGTGGAAAGCGGCTTTAGTCTGGGAGAAGCAAAGGCAGATTATAATTAAGTATAAGCAACAGAATATTCCTTGAATCAGACATAAAAATCATGCACAACACAAGCTCTACACCATCACAAGAGTTTTTCAAAGAACATGAAAAAGTAGCTGTTAGAAGGTAATTTACCAGTTTTCTGGATTGCTATAGTCGGGCATTGGATCATTGTCAAAGCTGTTAAAATCAAAACTTGCGTCGGGATCCTGTGGGGCAAAAGAACAGATAAAGATCATTCCAATTTCAACACAGTTTCATTTTCACTTTCAAGAACGAGATCTTTTAGGAGAGCAAAACATCTTCCGACCTGTGTAGACTCAAACGCAGGCTGAAGTTATAACAGCACTTTACTGTTGACTTTTTGATTAACTTTTGATAAGTAAGAGAGGCGACAAATAATGAGAAACCCGAACCAAAACCTGAACACACCAACACTAAAGAACACATTGAACCTGGCTTGAAAGTTTTCCGTTTGAACCCTATCCCCCGCACACACTTACATAGTTTCTTTTCAAATCGGGATGGCTGTGGTCAAAACCTGTAAAAATAATAACCGCAAAGTAATGTTAATGATAGTCTTGATATCAGTAAAACTAACAACCAACAACAACAGACTTTCTACTACTAGACTACTACAACTAATAACAATGGCGACAAGGTCAATGAAGTAACAGTAATAAAACAACACTAATAAAACTGCTGCTAATATTCTATATTCTAAAATATCTTCCTGGTTACTTACCATCATCCAAAATGGACACCTTTATACCACTGCCGGAGGATCCTCCTGATTACTTATCATCATTCAAGATAGACGAAATTTTACCTCTGCCCGAAGATCCTCCTGGTTACTTATCATCATTCAAGATAGACAGAATTTTATCTCAGCCCGAGGATCCTCCTGGTTACTTATTATCATTTAAGATAAACGCAGTTTTACCTCTGCCCGAGGATCCTCCTGGTTACTTATCGTCATCCAGGATGGACTCTTTATACCTCTGATCGAGGATCCTCCTGGTTACTTGATATCATGCAGAGTGGATACATTATTACCTCTGCCTGATCATCCTTCTGGTTACTTATCATCATTTAAGATAAACGCAGTTTTACCTCTGCCCGAGGATCCTCCTGGTTACTTATAGTCATTCAGAATGGACTCTTTGTACCTCTGATCGAGGATCCTCCTGGTTACTTAATATCATGCAGAGTGGATACATTATTACCTCTGCCTGATCATCCTTCTGGTTACTTATCATCATCCAAAATAGAGACCTTTTTACCCCTGCATTAGTATCCTCCTGTTTACTTACCTTCATCCAGAACGGACACATTATTACCTCTGTCCAAGGATCCTCCTGGTTACTTACCATCATCCAAAATGGACACCTTTATTCCTCTGCCCGAGTAACCTCTTGCCCAGACCGGTAAAACATTTATGTCAACACCAACAGGTCCTGAAGACTGACCAAGATTTTGCTGAACAAACAGTTAAACGTGTATTAGATCAGTGTATGGAAGAAGAATTATGAAAGAGTGCCAGAGGTATTAATGAAGACTGATACAGAAACTGATGCACTTTAGGTTTATTAAAAATCATGTTTAGAATATTAGTAAGAGCTTTTATAAGGGCTTCTTTGGCATAAAATTTTTCACATGAACCGATTTGATGTTTTGAATTATAAAAAGGTAGAACAAGAAAAGCTACTGATTTAGCAGCTCGAGTCTATACACATTATTTTTAGTGTTAAACTAGCATTTTGGCACTTGACTTTAATCAGACTATTTAAAAAGACACAATTTAGATTCGTTTAGATCCTAAAATATAGGTAAGAAGAGCTTCAAGAATAGTGTGAGCGTAAACTTTGCAAAGTCGCTGTAAACAGAACATTCTGTGGATGGGAACAGGATTTTACAAGCATTATATTTATTCTTATATTAGCAAACTCGTTATTTAATTAAGAGAGAGCGACATATTGTATTAAATGTGCTCTCTCGACGACGAGAGTTTGCTAATTGTAGCCCACTGGAAATTATGGGTAAGCACTTAGAACTTAGCAATAAATAAAATTTCTTAAAACATCGTGAATGTTAAGGTACGGTAATACGAAGAAAAAAATCCTACAACTTGTCTCGCAACACTTCTGCAAAACAGGTTGAAAAGCAACGTTGCGCGTTTTTCTACAAACGAACAAACTTGTCTTGTAGCAAAACTGCGCTGTTGCAGTTGAGAGACAAGTTGGGGTTTTTTTGTTCCTCGTTTACCTTATTTTAAGCAAATCTTACTACACGATTACTCATAGTTTGTCTTGAAAGAACCAAGCATTGGCATTAGACATAGAGCAACTCTGATTCATAGTTTTACAAATATAGCACCAAATACGACAATATCTTAAAGGCACCTGCAAAAGTTTCCAAATTGGTTATATAAAGATGGAAAGAAAGCCCTACTCAAGTTGAAGTGATTAGAAAAAAGTTGCAAGCTTCTACACGAATCATTCGAGGAATATAATCATATAGCTTATGACTATTGGTGTAGAATAAATTTGGGTGCTTCCATTCCATGGCATTTTATCATGGCGTGTATACCATATTGGGCATATCGAGCGAGGGATGCAAGACGTGTGTCCAGCGGGAATAGAGAAGAACTTAGCCTGTAACTCCGCTCCCCACGCGAGTCTCTGTAGCTCAGTGGGTAGAGTATTTTACCGGTGATCAGAGGGTAGCGAGTTTGTTTCCCATTAGTGACTAAGATTTTTTTTTGATCACTTCAATATCAGCGCTTTCTTTTCATCTTCTTATAGGTAAGCTCTCTCAACTAGGACTAAATTTGTCGTGTAATCAATTAGGTTTTAGGACAATTTCGCTTTCGATCGTCAATATTTTACTTTTTTTTATCATTTTCCGCTTTCACCTTACAAGTGGCTTATTATGCATGCGTTTTGTAAGGAGGAGTTAGATGTTGATAAACTAGCAGGGACTAAAAGCGTTAAAAATTTCCAGAATACTTACTAGGTACCATTGATCTTTGAAGTGTGGGTCTTTTATCACCACAGCTGCGTCACGCAATAGGTCTTCATCATTGTAACGCAATACTTCATATTCGTTAGGAATTCGGTCACGCTTGCTGCGCTCAAGAATTTTTTGCTGTTCGGCCCATTTCACCTATGAAGCAGTATTATTAAATTTACCCACAGGTCTTAGCGTGTTAAAAACTTAAACTTGCTTATAAAAAAGCACGATGAGAATCTGTAAACTTCAAATTTGGCGTTCAAAGTGTTGTTAGTATAAGAAGCAGTTTTACCAATTGTTCTAACTGAAGCTAGCTCGATGAGTATAAATTATTTGTTTCGTAAGTTCGGCAAAAGGCAGAAAAAATATTTAAAAGACACAACATTCCAGCTGCCGTAGTGTAAAAACTCGAAATTTTTGAAAATCTTTTATTTGTTTTCTTACGATTCTGGTCAAGGGTAATCGGCGACAGCAGGATCCGAGGTCGCCTACCAAACCAGTATTTACAACGACCAGGAAAACATCGAACACTGTAGGAAGACAGGTATTCCCGATGGGACAGTCGCCAAGTGAAAGACGCCACCCAGATCAAATCGCATCGAAATAACATCAAACGAAAACACTAAAAGAAAAATGATCAGCCGCGGCAATCACCGAATAGATGTACCGGCAAATTGTAGTGCCTAGATTAATAGTATTTCAAAGAAACCTTCAACACTATCGCCTTATGAAGACAAAAAAGTTGTAGTAGTAACATCGCACTCTTGCGAAACTTGTCAGCTGTGCAAATGAAGTCGTGCATTATACTCTTTCCATAAAATGCTCAAAGGCGCTTTACAATGATCAGTTTGTCCCCAGCTTAACGGAAGCACATATATAGGCGCCTCTGGCAGCCGCTCCAAAGCAGTCCACGAATACTGGTGCTAACTTTACCCATTCGGAAGGATGGAAAGCAGGGTGGATTTTAGCGGGAAAGAAGGTCACCTAAATATTCAACCCTCGACCACGCCTGGGATCGCACGGGGACCTCGGAATTGGGAGGCAGAGACCTTACTCTGCTAATGAAACAGCTATGAAGGAAAACTAAGCGTAAGGTGTTACAATTCATGCATTGGAAAACAAATTTGATCAATTCATCCTCGTGGATTTATCATTGGTTCGCTGAGTCATTTTCTCAACGAGATGATTTCCAGTGATTATAAACCGCGAAGCATTTTCTTATTCATTCTGTATTGTTCAGTTTAAAATCGAAGCCGAGTAACGTTTAAAAAAAGAACTAGCTATCGACCCCGAGCATCAGCTTGTTCTAAAACTGTGTCTAGTTTTTAGCCAATCTAAGCCTTGTTGTTCTTATAAGAAAAGCGTGTAGCTCTAAAATAGCCGGAAATGATACTGTAAATTGACTATCAGTTAACTGCAGCGTGTTTAATTACTGTTATTTAGCGTTTTTGTAGGCCGATCGCTGCGACAAGCGATAACCGTTACCACTACAGTAAGCACAATTGGCGTTTGTCCTTAACCGATGCGTTAGACATTTAAAATCGCTCGGCTTTTCCGCGGTAAAATGAAAGATTCAATTGAAATTGTTTTGCCTGAACGCACGAATTCACTCAAAAACAGTAACCCGCTATTTATACTTCAAAAGTCAAACGATTAAATTGTCTAGAGACATCGATGATGTGTTCTTATCAATAGCTACTGGTTGGAAATGACAGCTAATTAGTTTAATTTCATAAAACAGAAAGACTTTTGTTTTACTAAAAGAAAATAATTAAGTTAAATGAATGAAAAACCAAATATCTATTGAGTGTGCTTTGGCATCGAGAGAAAATACCGATTTTTATGTAAAAGAGTTAACGATTAAAATGAAAAAAACCCCAGGTTTTTAGGGACTAAGACGCAGTAATCTCTAAGTTTTAGTAGTGTCTTCAAACAACAGTTAATCAAGTTAAAATGGTTGGCTAACTATATTTTTGTCAAGTTATGATCTAGTTTGAACTACAAAATAAGACTTGAAACCATGGACCGGAAGAGCAGTTCGCCCATTCGTTACCTGTCAACGCAAACCAAAACAAATCATTGTAAACATGGTAAAGAGTAAATTTACCTTTGGTTCGGACAAAAGGTTCTGACTTTGGTTAGAGACACTCCTTCGTGTTCTTCGTTTTACCGCAGTGTGTTCAAAATTGTAATACCCCGACAGACTTCCAATCTGTTTGTGAAAAAGGAAAGTTTAATTGAATCGAACTCTTGTCACACCATTCTATTTTAACAAACAATAACTGGTACTTCAGTTTACTGACCCAAACTGTAAAATTCCGTGAAAGATTTGATCCGAGCTTTCGGCTTGTAAAAAATATTAAGACTACTAATACAGAGCTAATAAAGGTTAGAATTAAAGTCCGTTTACAAGAGAACACAATGCCCGGATGTAAAAGTTGTGTATATGTACCTGGCCCTGGTTAACGAACCCATGCTTGGCGGCGATCTCGTTAACGCTCTGGAGGTCGTTTGTTTCAATGTGTACAGCCCAAGAGTTTGTAAAATGGACCACGTCCTCGTATTCTTCATTGCCAATAGAAACATCAAGAAAAAATAAGACTAAAAGAAAAGCTTTCATTTCTGATCCAATAACTTTTACGTCTCATTCTCAGACAAACCCATAAGGAACTAAGTTCTCTCCCTGATAGCTATTGGATAAAACATCAAACACTCTCACCCAACTAAAAATGCCTCACTTTCAAGCCCTGACCTGTCCTTATATGGCTATGTTACTATGGTAACAGTAATCTATCGGTGTCTAACAGATTCGATAATTTCTATTTAATCTATAAATGTACATAGTCTTTATCGGTGTAGTTGGAATTTTATCTTGTCTTTGTGAGAAAGCCAGGATCTTTGCAACTTTTTTGAAACAATATATTCAGTGTGTGCATGCCGTTGAAGTGCAATTTGTACTAAATCAATGTCACTTAAAATTGATTAGAAGACGGGCAAGTGTAATTTAAAAGCAACGAACAAATAAAGTCTAGGCAGACATCTGTGCGTATATTAATAGCTTGCACCGATTTACACGAGCGCAACATTTCGTTCATATCAAGTGAACCAAGAATTAACTAGTTCAATGAAAACTCAAGTTACAAGTCATACCCGTGAAGCAAACTTTTTCCCTGGGTTATGAATTTTCACACAGAGGTGAATTAAAGTGTCTTATTAAGTGACCCATAGAGACAATTTCCAAGTGAAAGTAACTGGTCTTACAAGTACAGTCACTAAGCGTGAACTTACTTATCAATGCGTGACGGCGAACTTCCAGCTTCAACAGATGTAAGCATCTAACCTATGTGGCAAAAACTTTTAGAATTCGTAGAATTGTTGAAATAAGTGCTGTGGTTCAAAAACCAAGCGTGTTTCGCAACAACAGACCCGCCTGTGAATGTTTTTACGTTCCTTACATGTTCTTTTTACGAGTTGATAAGCACCGACCAGTTTCTCACACATAACACCAACCACAGTCAGTTCAAGGAATATTTCGAGTGAAGTTTTATTAAATTGAGAAGAAATATTTTGAGTGTTAAAACCTAGCAACTAATTTAGATTAGCTTCACTACATAATTGTAATTTCTACTGTCATGGCAGAGCGTTATTGGTAGTGAAAAGTGGTATTGCTCACATATTTCTTGTTCGTTAAAACGCCTTGTCTAGTTCGTTTTTAGACTTATATTACTGTTCGTAATGACATTATCTTTCGTAACTGGTTCTAAGAGTTTTCCAGGGTGGTAAACAACGAACTCGTTCTGGCCCCATTACCCCCTAAATCTCTTTCGGCGAAAACCGTCAAAGTTAATCCACAGTTAATATCTACGGACTGGTTAGGAAAGCCGGTAAACCTCAAAAGGAAAATACATTGAATGCTTTGTTGTAGGATGAAATAACCCTCACCCTGCACGTTTTTTGTTTCAGGTGCTAGTGAGAATGTTACGACTGGCTACTTGTTGATTTGCATTTCAAAAGCAAAACCTTTCTGTGCAGGGTTAAGACCAGAAAACAAAAGAAAATGGCCAACAAATACATACAACAATGGTTTCCTAACCAGTTCGTGTATAGTAAATATTGTTTACTGACCAAAATCTTTATTAAAAACTTTCAGAATTTGAAATCAAGAAAAACTCTGTGTAAGTGGTCTTGCAAAAGGACCGAGACCAGTGGCCGAACTCTGTAAGTACACCGAAGGCACAATTTTCTCAATTCAGTATGTATTAGATTATGCTCAGACTGACAACGGGCAAGATCGCAAAAGTCCGCCTGTTCACGAAACCAATCAGGTTGCACGATTCGTTTATCTTGTCCGCTCGCGCGGGAAACACGATGAATTTTTTTTTTCTTGTTTCCTAAACACGGACGAGCAAGGCACTAAGTATTTGATCAATGAGAGTGGGAGGGGGAGGGAAACCGTAAAACACTTTCTATGAAGTAAGCTGCTTACTAAATTTAGTTTATTGTTAATTTTAAAAGACTTCTTCTCAACACAAAATTCTGGAAAAATACCAGCCATAAAAGCCACCCAAATCGTTTTCTTCAAATTATTTCCATTTGTCTTATAAATTTTTGCAGAAGATTGATACAAAAAGCCCCCCTGAGAAAAGCTGAAAAGTTCGTTTAAATTAGATCAAATAGCGAACCTTTAAACTAACAGAGTCGTATCTAGTTTGCTTTGAAAGGGAGAGAGAAACTGAGATCCACAAACAATATAACTATTCTTTTATTACAATGATTAATAAAATACTTCTTGAAATTCATTTTTTACAAAATCACTTACATCGACGATTGCGTATACAAAACATTCTCAGCATGGTTTTCCATGAGAGCAGATGAAAGATATATATCATATTCTGATCAGGTCTGCTATATGGTGAGCTCGATTCTTATATATCTATCTAATTTTAATGCCAAACTAACCTACGTAAAAAAACTTCAATAAAATAAATACTTTCTCGCTTTATGATTTGGCTGTAACATTCCTGTGATAAAGTTTATATACCATATAAATAAAAATCCTTGTTTACTTTGTGTTTTTGATGTCGGGAAAAACGATGGCACGGTTGTTTTTCCAATCAGAGCGTACAGTATTTTATGCGTGTTACTAGTTGGCAAATATATTACTGGCACAGAGTGACGTCATTCAAGGGACTGAGCACATGTATTTACTCGCTACGCGTGCATTCAGGAAAAGTTTGGTATCAATACCTTTGCTGAGCCGTTTGTTATTTCTTTCGTCGTTTTTTTCTAATTTTCAAACACTGTAACACCACAAAGAAATGCACACTTGTCTCTCTGACCCGAGATTATCGTCATCTTAAAGGAATTTAGAACCCTGGCAAACCCGTACCGGCTCAGGAAATTCCTTAAACAGAACACGGAGGGTTAAAACAACGAAAGTTAACCATCATTTAACCCAACAACAAAAACGTTTACAAACGGGACAAATGTTTATACACATGATATATAAACTGGAAAACAAAGTTGCACATTTCATACCAACTTAGATTTTCCCTGCTGTTACGACTTAAAAAGTAAAAATTTTAGCTGCTTCAAATTTTCCTTCCTTCCTACTACAAAGAAAACTGCACAAGAAATTCGCACTAAAACTAGCCGTGATATGTTAACCTTTATCTAGCATTTTCAAGTTTAGCTTTAATTTTTACAACTTCACTACACGTTATGTCCTGAGTGCTCCGGAAGAGGCAGAAATTTTCTAAGTAAAGAAAAAACCATTAAGCCTCAAATGTGGCAATTTGGGCTTGAAAATCGTTATCTGACTATGGCCAGTTAAAAACTTTAAAGCAAAATTCAAGTGGAATTTGCATTTCACCTGAAGACTACATTTGATGTTGCTACTCTTGCTTGCTTGAATTCTCTGTACCGGGTGCGTGAAAACTATTCGAAGCGTTTCTGGTTCTATGAGGAATAATCATCTAAAATTTAAAGTGCTTAATATCAAAGTCTCTTTATCAAAACGAGATGTCAGAAAGAGATAGTCAGGCAAACAGACGTGAAGATAAATTTGAAACTTGAGTCAACAAGTTTTTTCTTCGATAATTATTTATAGAGATCCGTTTGATGTCGCAGCGAAAACTTACTCTTTTTATAGGGAAATATTTCTCACCTTTGTTGCTTAACTCAGCTTTTTTCTTATGCAAGGCAGTTAGATTTTCCGACTGGTTTAGGCCGACTTTTGCCTCAACCTAAAGTAAAGGCTTGGTTACCTTTTGTCTCGATCCAAAGCAAAAGTTCGGTTGCCTTTCGCCTCAATTCCAAGCAAAAACTTGGTTACTTTAGGCCTAGATCCCAAGCAAAAAACTCGGTTACCTTTCAGGAGCCGTTGTAGGACCATTTAGGGTTCTGACAAATATTTGTCATTCTTTGATTAACGTTTTTAATTTTGTTCATAAAAGATCAGCGTTGCTAGGCAATAGTAGCTCATTCGTACAAACAAATGAAATATTGTACATTGCTTTGGTTTAGACAAGCGGCTTTCTGTGACATACTCTATTCGGAAATTTAACCAAGTTCAGAGCTCAAGGTCAGATTCTGTGGCTGCGTTCGAATCATCGCTTCCATCACCTGAACCTCCCTCCGGTCCAGTACCATAAAAAACTAGCTTCCACTCCAATAAGACTCCAGAACTTATTCTTCCAGACTCTGGGTTCAAGCCTGGAATATATTCTTCCTCAAAGCCATTATTAACTTGCACTCGCTGGGACCCAGTCTCCTCCTGAGTAACTTGTACTCGTTGGCCTTGAAACAAGGTGTCGGTTCGTTTGGCGTTTACCGGTTCAAATTTTCCAGGTTCTACGGTATACAGGTTACGGTCATAACCATAGACGCGACTACTTTCCTCTGCCTCGCTTTCTGGGTTACTAGAAACAAAATCTCGCGTTGATTCTTGAGGGTTTGTAGAATCACTGTCTTCAGATTCGTCAACAATTTCAGCAGGATCGCTAATACTAGCTCCTTCGCTCCCTGGGATCCCCTCGTCAACAGCCATTCCATAAATTCCCGGATACTGCGCTAGTTCTCTTGCTTCCTCTTCACCTTGAGGTGAAAATGAAGCAAATTAAGAACAGGGCAAAAGCAACGAAATACAAAAATTCTAACAATTGTCTTCAGTAAAATGTGGGATATTTCAACAACTTCACCTCGACGCGAGCTTTGAATATTCTAAACATAATAACAATTATGATAATATTAATTGCTATTGTGATAATGTTGACATTGATAACAACGATAAATGATAAAATAACGATAAATGATGATGATGTCATTGCATGGATGATGAAAATAATGATGGTTTATAAACATACCGATGACTGTTAATAATCATGAAAATGATGGTACATGGTAAGATTGATAGTGACGAAAGTAAAGAATGATGCTATGATGATAAACAATGATGATCGTGATGGCTAATGAAGATGATGGTAAATGGTAAAGATGATGGATAATGACAACGATAGTGATAATCATCATAATATAATTTGCTTGACTTTGTTTGTCTTATTGTCAAGGGAGCGGGAAGGCAGAAGGGGAGAGGGGGGAAAGGGGGAGGGCGTGGGTGGGTGGGGGCTTCTTGGCAACGTACCGACCAATTTTTCAAGAGTTTCTCCTGAACCACTGAGGTCAGTGTGATCAGCAATTTCGTTCTTCCTTACTCCCTCTGGATAAGGTGCATCAAAACTTGGACCCAATTCGGGCGGTGGTCTTCCTTGTTTCTTTGCCTCCAGTTCTTTCGTCTTTTTCTCGTCATCAATAACCTGAAGATTCAACATAAACCTCTTATTAATCAGGCAAGATAAACGAGATATGGAAACGAGCAAAACGGCAAACGGAAAACGGCACGTATTGACAATTGCACCTGGTCTATAAGACACAAGCAACATCCTGATGCAAGGCAAAGGAATTATGAGGTCGACCTAACAGCTTAAAGAGCATATGACATGAGATCAGTTTTTCAATTTTCAAAAAGTATACTACATAAAACATTGGTTTGCCAAGTTTGAGAAACATACGATGAAAGTACGCCAAGATACGGCATAGCAGGTCACGTGCGTCTCGCCTCAGTCCATAAAATATGGTGCCACGAAGTTAATGAGAGATAAGTCGATCTTAAAACATCTGTAACTGCTAGAGTTTTCGGTAGAAACTCTATTAGTTAAGATGTTTCAAAGTCGATTTTGGATGGACTGAGGCGAGAGGCAAGTGACCTGTTACGTCATATTGCTGGTCTTTTGGAGGGGACACTTTTAGCGGGAAAAAAAATTCAAAATTCTACACGCCGTATCTTGGCGTACTTTCGTCGTATGTTTCTCACACTTGGCAAACTTATGTTTTTTATAGTATACTTTTTGAGAATTGAAAAACTGATCTCGTGAAGAACCCAAATATTTGTCGATAAGAGTAGGACCTTGAGATCTGGTATTTGGTAGGTTTAACAAATAAGAACCACCAAAACAAGTGTCAATAAATAATATTATTATCAATTTCAATATCATAAGTAATTACGTTGTTACTATTATTTTACTGTTACCATCATCATCATTATTATTTTTTTAGTATAATCAGTTTTGGACTCAGTCTGTAAAAAAAGTGGCTACCCAACTTGAGAACCCGGATTTGGTCCCCGGCATTTTGAACGCCGTGATAAAGGCGTGCTGGAGTCGGATTTTCCAAACTCAGGTGAACTTTAGAGCACGACTGTAGCACGGAGTTTGATACGGGCCTAATTTTCCTCCATACATACCAGCTTTCAAAAGCGATTTACTTCTTAATTTTATTCTAACTAGCACGTACCTCTTCTTCTAAATCCTCCACGTCTGCTTCTTGCTTGCTGGTGTCGTGTTGAACATAACCATTTACGTCAACACCTTTGTTCAACGACAAGATGTTATCTGTTACGTTCATTACCCAGATGCCTTTGGGGTTTTCTCCCCAACAATGCACTGTCATAAACGTCCAATCGTGTAGCCCGTTCTTACTGTCGTCATAGCGACGAGTCGATAACATCTCGTTACGAGTTCCTGACGGCGAAAACAAGTCGATACTAACGTCACCGCGGCGCCGGTGTTGGAAGCTGAGGCTTAGAGACACGTGCTCCAACTTAGTGATTTGTTTATCTGTCCCGTCGCAGGCTATTGTGTCAATGGTAATGGAAAGGGTGCCGCCAGCGGGTATTTCTCTTGAAACAGAGGTAGCAATCGATTACAACAAATGCTACTATGTTACTGTTACTTCGCTTATAGCAACTCCTACTACTACTATTACTATGCACACCCTAGCCCGATTGGCTCTGCCATTCTAGAGGGGGCCTGTGCCGAAAATTTGTGTCACCCACAGTCATATATTGTACATGCACACGAATGTAAGTTTAAAAAATCACCCAAAGGCACGAATAAAGGATTTTTAATTGCTACGATTACAAAACTTGCTGTTCTTGCTGCTGTTGTAAAAGAAAGGCAGCTTTGTTGTTGATAACTGCTGCTACTGTAGTTATGACTAAAGTAACAATATCTTACTGTTGGGTCCCGCTTGACGGACCCCGGCACACGCGTTGTGGAGCAACAGTTTTCCATATCTTTGCTCGCTCAACCATTGCATTGGCATCCATTCGTCCAAAGCCAAACTTGTGATTGAAGTGATAGCCTGCTCCATTCTTCATCCACCCCTCGTCAACAGGACTCGTCACTTGCGCTGACTCCACTATGATATGCTGCACATCACGCCATGTCAACTCCGGTCTGTTTTATTTTTGAGAACGATATGAAGACACTTAAGAAAATGACGTTTATAACCGTTTTCCTGTTGATCTTTTTAAACAAGAAACCTTGCTATAAAAGGGTTAGGTCCTTCCACATTTCACACCTTTCAAAACCCAAATTTTGAACCAAGAGGCGGTTCAACTTCTCTTTGAGCGATAAATATAAATGTTCGTATCAATTTCTTATACCAGATTGCCAAAAGAACGTAAAAGAAACAGACTTGTTAAACATTTAAGGTAGAGAACAACATTTTTTAGTTTACAAAACGTTTCGTTCGTTCTATGAACATCTTCAGTTGTAACTGAGACTAGATTTACATATAGAGTTTATGTAAATCTAGTCGCAGTTACAGCTGTTCATAGAATGAACGAAACATGTTTTGTAAGCTGAAAATGTTGTTCTATACCTTAAATTTCTTATACACATTAGTGATAAAAAGAAACGCAAGCAAAGTTCGTCCCGTTTCGTTCTTTGTTCCTGTAAGAAATTTCGTTGAAATTTTGTACCTCTTCGGTGAAGTCTTCACACCTATAAATTTTCGCTCATTACTGCTTAACGCATATTTCGTCGAAACTTCGCGTTCTTCACAGTTCGCTTGTGTTTCTTTTTACCACAGCTGTGCTATGTTGTGTTATAATTTCTTTCTGTTTAAAACAAAAATCAACAAATACTTATGATTCTAAAGTAATAAGCCGAGTTGTTCTGTCATAAAATACATGGAACAATTTACACACGAACAGTTCACTTATTTCATGCTATATCTCTTCGGAGGTTGAGTGACAACTGAAGGCGACCTCATGGCCTGGTACAATTAATCTTTTGCTTAAAAGCAAAGTCGCCAAAACTTAGTCAAACTTCCAACTCTAAATTTGTTGAAACATCGAGTACTCACTGGATCTATCTTTCAAAAATAGCAAAATGATCCCATCGTGCATCAAGATGCGTATACTTGAACACGTCATGCGGTCGTGGTGATCGCCACGGAGGCAGCCAAGACGCTTTTCACCTCCATGACGATCACCAAGACCGCGTGACGTGTTCAAGTACGCGTGAACTTCTGATATTTGTTTTCCGGTTGGCCTCCGTGGAAACACGAACGGCTTGTGCTTAAGGTCTCTTTTATCAGTTCTTTACGAATATATACGTACTAGGAAGAACTCAAAAATACTAAAATTAATGAATTCTACCTAGGCAGATTTCCGTCAACTTACTTGGCCTGCAGCACAAGCGCGATCATTCCAGCCGCTAGAGGGGCAGCTGAGGATGTACCCTTAAACTCTTCAGTACATTTGTGGTGTAAGTCTGTTGTGACCTAATAATGAAATTGAGCACATGATAAGGGGACAAAACCAGATTAATCGTTTTTGAGAGAACAGAAACTAACAACAACAAATGAAACTTATTCAAGTCGCCATAAATTTACAGTTTGCATCAATGTTTTTGTTAAGTTTTGGGTAGCTGCTGATCGCCTGGAGTAACTATGAGGGTTATACGAGCCGGGCAACCAGAACTCGATTTTGATTATAATTAATATAGGTTTCGATCGGTGTATGAGGGGAATATTTGACAAAAGAGCATAAGATGAAAAAAAAACTGTGATTAAAGAATATAAGAGAAAAAGGGTTTCCTTTTAATTACAACAAGAATTCGAAATTTTTCTAGTCATTCTATACAAGTTTCTTATTGTCTTTCCTTTTGTGTGAATTGCTTTAATAATTCGAGACGAACTTTTAGATTCTACGTCTAGCGAGTTCCAAACTTTTGCTGCGGCAAACTGGCAAATGTAGACGGTTATTTCATACATAGCAAATAAATATAACTCTGTATACCTATCAGACAGAGAGAAAGAGAATCGACATTATTGGTCCGACGTCCGTAAGATAAAAAATCAATTATAAATACTTACTGCTAGATAACGACACTTAGTTTTTACACCTTTAGTTCAAACTTCAAATATTACCATTTTATTTTCTTCTCTTTCCCTATGGGATCCACCATTGAATGTGACGGCCAGAGTGGATGAGCAAAGCTCAGTATAGTATGCTGACAGACCGTGATCTCCAATACATCCTATGGAGATTGTATAGATGCTGGTGGT
>JAOBRD020487957.1:0-17497 GCA_027575215.2 Hydrozoanthus sils | reverse complement strand
CCAATTTCTCCACAGCTACTAACTGGTAAAACTGCCAGCTAAGCAAGGGGACCAATTTCTCCACAGCTACTAACTGGTAAAACTGCCAGCTAAGCAAGGGGACCAATTTCTCCACAGCTACTAACTGGCAACAATGCAAACTGAGCATGAGGCCCAACTGTATTACACCAATTAACAGGAAGTACGGAGCAAGAATCCAATTGCACCAATCCTAGTAAAATGCTAAATACAGACATTGTGCCAGGCCAAGCTAGCTGGAAACTGCATAAATGTTTGAATGACACCACATGCTGTAACATGCAAAAACACCAACAATTATGCAAGGAATTACAATAGGCCAAAATGACAACAGACTGACTGTATATTAAACTCACAATTTTTGTTGTTTTGGCATATATACCTTAAACCATGGCCAGGCACTCCAAGAAACATATACCAATTTCATGACAAACATACTTTAAAACCTGTTCATTTAGTTTACAGTTCTAGCTTGTCCTGTTTGTATCATGCTTAATCATAAAAGCTAAACAAAACGCTACCTTTCCAAAATTTACTTCAAATGAAACTTCTGATCTTAGTTTCATTCTTTTCAAATCAGACTGTTGTATAATAATACATTTATAAAGAATATTGATACATAATCATAACATGCTTTTAATAAACAAAACACACGTTATTCTTTTTATTTAATTTGCTTCACTTATTTTGTCACAGACAACTCAACAATGAGTTTGTTTTGTTTCTTACTTGTGACACAGTTGACCAATTCCCTCCAGTGGTTGGCAGATCCCAGACGAAGACTCACCATGAGTTATAAACAAAACAGAGGGTTGATGGTCTTTTAAGCCCTTAGAGGTAAGAAATAGAAAGCAAGTACATGATTATAGCTTCCCACTTAGGAACTGATTATGAACAAACAGTTGCATTTTGAGATTTTAAGCAAATCAAGATAATAAATTTGACTGATAAACTTAGAGTAGTCTGAGTGTACTTTATGACAACTGAGTTAACTCTGTACTTTACAACCTGTTAGTAAACTAGGTTGCAAAGACATATCATCGAAAAACTTTGGAATGATGCATGGGGACTAGTTATCACACATGTGATATCCTAAAAAGAAAAATGTGTAATTGGGACTTTCACTATTCAGCAGCTGTATAAATCATTTAAATAGGAAATAAATTATTTAACAAGAAGAACAACCAATTAGAGATTACACGACTTTAATTAAACGATAATTGGATGCTTATTACAAGTGCAAAGATTTTTATACTTCGAAGTTTCATTTTTAAGCTATGGTTACCATGGAAACCAATAAGGTGTCACATGGCTATACTTAGTTGTAAGTATACCGGCCATTTATTACACATACTAAGTTTCATATCAATAGGTTGAATATTTTTGAAAATAGATGGGATCCCCCTCCCCTTTTTGTACTATATGTAAAGTTGTGTTACTAACTTTTTTCCCTTCATGCCTTCTAGGGTTAAGCCAATGGAGTCATGCAGGCAAACTAGTAAAATATTGAAATATACATAGGACTTCTTTCCATTATATTTAACAAATATGTTAATCAATTGAAACAATTTTGATTTAAACAATGACCAATACCTTTTCAATTTCTTCTAGTGAAAACCACTCACCAAGTGGCTTTCTAACTTCTTTAACAACAGCTCCTACATATCAATTGGTTTAACAAATCAAGGTACCTCATATATACATCTACATTTATACAAGTTACATAGTGTACCAATTCCATATATAACATCTATTTGCAAAGAAAATTTTAAATTTCTATCAGAAAAAAGTTACACCATTTTACCAGCAAGTTGCAGCAATGCCACAACTCAACCATGCTTACTTGGAGATCTAGGAAATATAAAAGTTTGGCTGGCTTTGATGATGATTGTTACACTAAAGAAGGCCACATTCAAAGTCATTAGCTCAGTCATCTGAACTGTCTGTAATATAGCGAGGTTCAGTCCGCATTACATTGGCAACATTGCATCATTACTAACAATGCCTTAATTGTACTCTTTTTTATAAAATACCTTATTTTCTTGAATATTTTCACAGATTTCAGCTTTAATGTTCCTAAATTTTTCTTAAACATTAATTGTTAGTATTCTGGGTGGGCAGTTATTTTATTTTCCATTTATTTTTATGCTCTGAAACTGTTTCAACATTATTATTGTATAATTAATTTAAACCAACCAGAAGCACATGCAATTAGAAATATGCATGCTTTTAATTAGTGAATGGGCTGCAAACATATGGCCGGCAAAAGAAATAATGATAATAATTAAATACATTATCTAAAGCAAACTTTTTTGTACATGCACAACACTGAAGGTGAGCTGCGCTGATGAACGCTACCAGAGGAAAAAAATACTTTCATAATAAACCGTGCAGTATAAAAGATCTCTTATTTCCTTAGCCTCAGGATGTTCTTAGAATGTTCTTAGTTTCTGTGCACTTCCAGCCTTGTTTTACTAGAAATAAGGTTCTTATAAAAAGGGAGTGTATTAGAAAGTTACATTACAGCCAGTTAGTCATCAGTGGTATTATGACTGCAACAACCCCAACCATTTTCCTCATAACCATTGCATGTATTATAAACTAATAATAAAAGTTAACATAACTAAAAATCTCTAAGATCGGTTTGAAATATTCTTACTCAAGTTTCTTCGCTTTCACCCGTCTCCAGAGTTAAAATTTGAACTCTCTGATTACAGGTGAAAGCCCAGAAATTTGAGTAAAAATACTTAAGCCATCTTAACAAATTTTACCCAGCTCTAGCACTGCTATAGAGCACAGCTCTTAAATCAATTGAAGTTATATTATTGTCACTGTATATCACCATAATTATAAATTTTGGGATCCATCTATCATGACTAAACTTACCCATTCTTTCCCCCACCTCTGCTGCCCTTTTTCCCCAAAGACCTTTTGTAAAAACCAGGAATACTTCTCCTCTCTCTAAAGTGTTTACAACACAGGCTTCCAGCCCAGCATGCCCGCTCCCACATATTGCAAGTGTCCATTCATTCTTTGTCTGAAAAACATATTGAAGCCCTGGCCAAAGCATGCCATGTACAGGAAAAACTGCTATCAGACTTGAGAAAGATGAAGAAGAAATTGCCAAAATATGTCAGCGAGTTCAACCGTCTTGATTTAAGCTGGGATATAAATTACTATCCCAATTTCACTTGGAACCCAAACACATTAAAATCCATTAAAAAATGGCAGCAATTTTTTGTCTCCTTTCACATTTGCCCTATTAGCCTTGTTCTTGAGTTAAACTTTCAAAAGAACATGTTAGCCAAAATGGGACTAGTAGGGTTAATTTGAATAAGGACAATTTAAGAATTTCAAGACCACTGCCATTTTTGAAAAAGATTTATTCATGTTAAAACCCAGGGTCGTAGCTGGAAGAAGGGCCACCACTCCTCTCCCCAAAAAAATTAAGAAAAATATAAGAGAATGTAAGAGAAAGGGTGTGCTCTGGCCCCCAATCCTACCTGCTCAGTTTTCTCTCTTTCATCCCCTCTTTCCTCACGGCTGTCATTCATCCCAATTTTACTCTCTCTCTCTATATATATGTCACTCTTATCTTTGTAGTTATGAGTGGCATAGGGATAACCTGTTGACTTCTTTTAATAATGCATTAATAATGCATCTTCTCTGTTTAAGATTCGATATTGTGTATATTTATTTTGCAATCTTGGATAAACATGTTATTATGGTCTGGTATGGCATATTTTAGAGCAAAACAATCGTATCTACATAAAAAAGGATTTGCAGGTAGCCTTGTTGTCAATTACTTGACAATTAACTGAAATGTTTTTTTCTCAAGTATTGAAAATACATAAAATTACAATATGGAATAAAATCCCCCGCACTCCATTAGTTGATATTCTTCATGTGATGTCAAAATTTTATAGGGTTCATTGGTTGTGCCTCTGAATGTGTAATAATATAATTATTGGCGTTTTTTTAATCTTTAATATATAGTTTTATAATTCTATTCTGAGAACAAGACACATTATATCAAAGCACTTCTGAACTAAACAACCCCCATACAAACTTGCATGCACTTTCTAGCTCGTACTAGCTATAAACAATTTTCTTGTACTTAATGACCCAGGCTGGGGTACAAAACAATGGCCTAGCTACTGTACGTATATTTGACAGTTCGACAACCAAAGTTCTTACAGACTAACGAAACTGAACAGCCTTGACAGTTGGAGAATTTATCTGGAAGTTTCTCCTTAGAAAACGCACGGCTGCGTAGAAGAAGTTAGCTACCAACCTGCTTTTACATCGTCCATGATCTCCAAATACTCATCATCCAATTCCCCAACAATTGGTAGGTTCATCGCCTTGCGAACTTGCTCATGCATATTGCTTGGGCCCGGGGTTAGTATTAGTTTTTTAGGAACCTCAAGCGGCTTGAAAAGTCTCTCTGGAGGGTAAATACTCAGTTTGGACTCCGATGAACTCATAATTACGTTTATACCTTTTTTCTCGCAAATTTTTGCTAGACCGTCTGCAGTTTCTGCAAGACCAAAGACCCAATTTCAAACTTGAGCCCTTGAGCAGTTCACCTCAGAGTCAGCGGTTGTGATTTCAGGTGAGGTGACGTAAATGTTTACAAACTAACCTTTCAAGTCTAAACATCTTCGCGTCGGTATCTTATACAAAGAAACCTTTGTTTCAAACTACCAATCAAATAACAGTCGACTCATTAATAACAAAAACCGAAACTCGCCTATTGGGCTTCCAGGAGGGGCAGGTTATAATAATAATAATAATAATAGTAATAATAATAATAATAATAATAATAATAATAATAATAATAATAATAATAATGTTGTCATACAACCATTGTGCAAGGGCAAAAGGCGGAGTATCTAGAACATTTCTCAGTTTTTGTCTTTTTTTAGGATATGGAAGTCACTTGAGACATTTTGGGAACATCCTTAATTTTGTTGCCAAGTATTGAATTAAAGTATATACTTTTAGGTAAGTACAGCTAGCTAGGGTGAGCCACTATTTAATGGGTGTAAAATTGTAGGACTTTTCCCAGACTCTATACAAAAGATTAGCTTTGTTAGTTGGCTTTGAAAGTTAATGATTATTGAAATAAAAAATAGGTACATTGAGATTCGCCAACATCGCCTGTGTCATGTACACTAGTTACACACAGATAAATTGTACTGGTCATCAATAACAACTTTTTTTAAAAAATGCTTAATTTTATCATAATTAATTTGGAAGTTGAGAAATTTTAAAATTTTGCCCATGTGTCCAGATAATTTCAAGGACCAAAATACAAATTCAAGGACTTTCCAGGGCCAGGAATTTTATTTCCACAAATCCATGGCCAGGACTTTAAAGATTTTCACCAAGGACCATGGTACCTAACCCTGGTAAGTACAGTTAATCTGTCAAGTATTTGAGTACTTATTTTTATACTAAGTACTTATTTAAGAATAAAATTATATTAAGTAAGCAGCGAGTGAATGGGTTAGAAAGTAAATAAAAAAATATTATATAACGATATGTCACAAATAACAGCAGCAAAAATAAGTTTCTCCCTCAGCAGACAATCTACAATCATCAAAAAGTGCCGATCCTTCAACTGTGATTGTAAATTGTGGCCAATGCGTGCAGGCATCAGTGAATGACAGTATTAAGTATGGTTCACATAACTATGTGCCAATAAACAGTTTTTAAAAATATGTTTATTTTACTTCTTCTTCTTTTTGTAAGCTGATTTGGGTTTACAAAGAGTAGATCTTAATATTTATTTTCTATAGTTTGACATAACATTAATAACATTAATTAATAATTTATTTTGCTCTGCTACAGCCTCGAGGTGTGCTTCCCACGACTTGCATCCAGTGCTTCCTTGAACAACCTCAGAACCAGTTTCACATTGTCTTTATTGCAGTTGCAGCCCATCAAACCAATGCGCCATACCTAGAGATATAATAGTAATAATAATAATAATAATTAATAGTTTACTCATTAAGACAGAGTTCTGTGTATGGCCTTACAAATTCTCCAGCGTTAAAAAATAAAACAATAAATTTTAAAACATAAACTGGTTCTACATAGGTTATTGCAGGCTTTGGTCATGGGCAGCAGAACCGGGGAGCACTGCCCCCCCTCCCCCCCAATAATTTGGCTGGGGGGGCCAAGTCCCCCAATAATTCTGGCTAACAACAGCAACGTTTGATAAGGAATCTCAGATTATATAACAAACTGTTAAAATTTCCACACTTAGCCCCCCTAATAACTTTTTGCTTCTGCCACCCATGTTGGTGTTGTAAAAGTTCAGACCCTCTTTTAAAAATTCTAATAAAATAATATATTTTTATGCATTTTGTTCCTTCCAAAACTGTGCAACTTCATTGGTATGACTCTTCTGTGCACTGAGCCAAGAAAATTTTAAACTTAATGATGTATGCATCCCTGAAATATGAGTAAAATTTAATGTACTTGAATGTTTGAATCAACTTACCCATGTATATTAGAAATAATTCCTTAAATGTTGACTGAAGTTTTGTTTTGGTTGTACTTTGATAGTCTGAGTTTTTGAGTTTTAAGTTTTTGAGATTTGAATTTTCAATATTTGAGCTTGAAGGTCTGAGCTTTCAAGGTCAGAATTTTCAAAACACCCGGCCTTCTGTGTTGGGTAGGAGTTGGGTAGGAGTTGGGTAGGAGTTGGGTAAAAGTTGGGGGATCGGAACAGCTGTTTATTCCACTGACCTTTCCTGCAGTTGGACCCAAGCCTCCTGATATCTCTAGTTTGTACCTACAAGTAAAAAACATAGTTCAAATATAGGTAAGACGTTTAGCATTTTTATGCTGAAGGTTAAAAAATAAACTAAAAATTATTCAGTCAGAGTTCTATCTAAAAAATCAATCATATAAGCAATAAATCAGTGTATATTGATCAGATATTTTTAAACAACTCAATCTCTTTTGTTAAAGATAATATAGAGCAGCTGAAACACAAGAAGAAGAGTAAACTATAATAATTGAAACAGTTTTTTTACTCAACTTTATTATTAAATGTTTTATCCTAGACTCTGAAGGATAAGCTGTCAGAAAGGCTGTGATTGGCTAATGCAAAGGATATATCTATATTAAACATAAGTTGCCTGATGATTGCTTTGCATGCAAAAGAGGCATGAAACTCTGAGTAGCAATATTAAATGTCTTCGACCAAATAATCCAACTCTACAAATCTTTATTATTGCTCTAGTATATCTATTGAGTACTTTAACCATTTTCTTATCTTATATTTGTATTTTATATATATATATACATAGTTTTTGTTCAGATCTTTATATATATATATATATAAAAAGATCTGAACAAAAACTGATGTTGGCATGAAGGAGAAGAGCACTCAATACTAAAATAAGTAGAGCAGATAACAAATAAAATTCAAACAGACAAATTTACAGCTGTCGCTACTCTCAGTTTCACGCTTTCACAATCAGGCAACTGACAGGTTATGTTTATTATTCAAATATATAATGGTTTTACATGATAGTTTCAAGTTACATGGCGGCATTTGTTAAAAAGATCTGACCGTTTGTATAGAATATCTAATGACTGTCCTTTTAAGATCAGAAGTTTTTCTTCTAAGCATAATTTACATCTTCTTGACCATGCTGGTATTTGCTTGATGATACCCCATTTGGTTGTTGTTTTTGAGCTGCCAAATGTATTAAGAAGGTTCGGTTTCATTCTTGTATTTGATGTTGTTCAGAGATTTCCAGTGGTTGTGGTATTGTGTCTTAAAGTTGTTGGTGGTAACACCTATGTATGTCTTAGTTACGTTGTTGTCAGTTGTGGTGACTTCTGCTTTGTACACCATGCTTGTTTGTAGACATTTGCCTTGGAGTAGACATTGTTCGGGCTGTCTGCAATTACAGTTGCGTGCTGTGTTAGGGCAAGAACGATTAGCCTAGTTGCCGTGGTTGTGTAGTACACAGTTTTGTTGTGTCTGTTGATAAAAGATTTCATGTTCTCGTTGCAGCTGTAGCTTATGCATACAGTGTGTCTGTTAAAAAGTTTGTGAAGTTTGTTGTTGGGGGGGGGAAGTGTTTGTCAATTAGATTTAAGAATGTGCAAGCGATGTTAGGGTTAACATTTTTACTGTATGGTTGGTTTTACCAAATGACTTTGCATTGTCTTTTGTGTTCCCTTTTACTTCCTCCCCCCCAGCAACAAACTTCACTGCGCTCACTCGTGAGATATTTTTTCAACACTCGAAGATAAAATTTGTATCTCCAAGTGGCCATGTAATATCCTCTATATAATTATATGCATTAATGGGCTGGGCCCAAAGGGTAAGCAATTTTTAAAGCCCTGAAAAAGCTGGTTATCATGTCTGACTAGTAACCAGGAGATGTGGGTTTGAGTCCCAATTTTTTTGGATGAGTGTGTTGGAAGGTGAAAAAGATGCTATATGTAATTCAACTTCATTGTATTTCCCTTCTTTGCAAATGTATATATTTATTTGTTACAATTGAGCACATTTGGGCCAAATGTTCATTGTTTCAATTGATCATGTTACTGACAACACTCCCTCCTTACTTCTTCATCAGATAGCCCACAACATCTTTCCATGGGGCTCCGTCTGGCACACAAACTGTTGTCACTGTTGGAAGACGAAACCGCTACAAGAGAAAAATGATGTAATCATATGTTGTTATTCAGTTCCTTTTATTCTTATTTATTCTTTTGTTCAGTTTATTTAATGTTAAGATAATGCCCAATCAATATAATGCCCACATAACAATCTTATAGAATAGTAATTTCAATGGCTAGTACCCACTAGTTTCTGGTTCCTATGTGGGGTACAAACTTCAATTCTGAATGTTATAACTTCTATAGAGTCACTAAGACAAGCCTAGTTACCTGAGTGTATAAGCATGATTGAACTTATAAATAAAGCATCATAAGTTGAGTTCTTTCTAACTGAAAACTGTACTTTGAACATTGGGCAATTTGCTACTTTTGTATAACTGCACAAGCTCGGTACATGGCAACCTTGCTCACAGAGTTAAACAGTTGTTTATCAATTGTTTGCCAAAAAATATACATCAACAGACATTCAGTATTATTAAAAATAGTTACAATATTGTGAGAAGTGACATAGGTTAAATAAAAAGTTCAGAATTATAAGTTTTTCCAGTAAGGAAGCAAAATAAGATTTTTCTTTGGGCATTAATCAGTGAAATAGTAAGCTAAAACAAGTTTTAACAAGTTTTACAGTTAAGGATTTTTTTCTAAATCTTGATTTGAAAAATGAGATAAAGTAGTAGCACTTTGTATATTGTTATTAAATTAAATGAAAAGTTTAAGTTCTTATCAACTTTCGCATACAAAAACAGATGTGAAATCTATCAGCTAATTTGAGACATGTTCAGTATAAACTGACAGAAGTCCTGAGGAACAGTACAATTAAATAAATGATTCAACTATGTTCATTGTTCGATCTTCGACTATCAACTCACCTTGTCTTTCACAAACATTCTGAGTCCCATTTCTTCTAGTCCATCCCAGAGAAGCTGTGCACATTCACCATGTCGCTTCCAAGAGTTTTCCAGTCCCTGAAAAATGAATTAAATGTTAAGCAATTTGTTCAAACTAGTAATAAAACAAAAATGAAGTTCTAAAAAAATGTTTGTTGGCAGTATAAATTTGCTTACTGTGATAACAAAGATTCTCTTGATTGACTTCGAACCCATGAAAAGTGCTTTACTGAACAGAAACCAGCTAGTATTATAACAGACTCATCACTAGCTACAGGATACACTCTAATATTCCAAACAGTTCCCTTTCTTGGAAAACTGGTAAAACTAACAACATTTATTTTACCTCCTCTGCAAGAAGGGCGAGTCCTTCTCTAAGTGCATACACACTGCTGATTGGTGCGGTATGGTGGTACCTAGAATTGGAGAGAACAGTAGTTTGTTTTCCTATAACTTAAACATGATAAATTATTCCATCAACAATCAAATTTTTTTACCTTTACTTTACTTAACAGTATTATAAATTATGCAAATTAAAGTTTTTCTTTCCTTTTCTTTAATTTAACATAACATAAATTATGTATACAGGTTACTATAATTATTTTAAGTAACTGCACAACAAACAGTGTTACTTAGTGAAACTTTGATAACAATTATCGGACCTCATGACCAAACTGCTGCAGGTGATGATTTATTTTCTGGACAATTCCATTTTTCTTTCAAACATCAAACTTTCTCAATAATTATTAATTGTATGGACTCTTGAATATGCAGATTATATATTTAATATTTAGCCATTTACTATATTTCCAAATGAGTATAATTTATATAAACAATCATGGTTTGAATTATATTCATTTGCTAATTAATTGCTACAAATGGCTTCAGCAGTAAAGAGTTAAGTTTCTGCACAAAATCATCTTAGAATACTGGAGAACTCAAAGGTATTTGAAAAAAAAACTAATAGTAAACTTTGGCTGCCTGAAGCTGATTGAAGTAAAATACATTATATATAATTTAGGTCTGTTGGTCTAAAAACTTGAAGGTGAGTTGTATTGTTTACATAAATTGAAGGGTTTACTTGCAAAAACAAGGATTTTTGATGAAGTTGTCAACTCTCCCTACATTATTCTTAAAAACAACAACTTTTGATGAAGTTGTCAACTCTCCCTACATCATCCTTACCTTCTAATGTATTGTATTGGGAAAATTTAACATAATTTTCACACAAAGCCACTTACATTTTTGGCACTTACAGTATATTTCAATTATTGTCATACAAACAGAAAATAACTTTGTGTTCACCAGTCTGTTTACATCTGCAGTGTAAAAAGAATAAAGCTAATCATTTTTAATTAATATTATAACCAGAACAAACTTTACCTTCTTGGGCCTTCATCACAGCCCCAATAGTTGGCAAGTTCAATCATGTCAAAATAGAAAGATGGAATTTTGGTCTTACGGTTGAGTACTTTGGATCTATAACAAAGACAGTGATAAGAAAATAATGCCACCGAACTCAATTTACAGTTCTCATAATGTTTTAAAAGTACAGGGTATGAAATAGTTAATAGGGGTCTGTTGTTCATTAAAGCCAGGGAGGGGCAAATAACTTATATTACACATAATTTTTAGAGCATATTATTCAGTGTCCCCCATTTTCCTTTAATTTGTAAACTTTTGATGACTCCCGAACCCTCCCCCAATCTCCATTTTATAGCTAAAATGATTTGTGAACCTCTTTAAATATCAGATAAATATAAGCATCACACATACATCAGCTATCCACTGAGATGTGGGTCTGACTATCAGCATGAAGACGGAAAGAGAGAAAGTGGAAATGTAAAGTAAAGTAATACAATTTGTTTTTTTTTTTCATTTTTTTGCAAAGAAAGGCAAGAAATTCAAATATATCAGCCACTGACTGGCCAATTTACTTTTAAGTAAAATTATATTTTAGTATAAAAAAATGTGTTAATTCTTAATTGGCCCTAATAATTTTATATAACTAAAATTTTTGGTGGCCTCCCTTAATTACCT
This sequence comes from Hydrozoanthus sils, assembly GCA_027575215.2. Taxonomy (NCBI): domain Eukaryota; kingdom Metazoa; phylum Cnidaria; class Anthozoa; order Zoantharia; family Hydrozoanthidae; genus Hydrozoanthus; species Hydrozoanthus sils. Next base: position 5,897 of record JAOBRD020487957.1, on the reverse strand, counting down.
TTCAGCTCCCTACCCAAGCAGCAATATTAATTCTGCTGGTCCCTTATGTGAATTATGATAACTATAATTAACATCACCACCATTACAAATTATCACCATGCGATAACTTTTTAATACTATAACAAGTTAAATAAGACTAGTTGTACAAAAACATAATTACATTAACAAAAAAACTATTGTGTGAATGAATGTAAAAAATTGCAATTTTGGAGTTCTTTTTACACTTAACAATTCTTTAAAATAAGTCCAAGAATCTTTTTTGGAACTCCTAATGATAAAAATCATTGAACTTATTTCTAAAAAAACTCAAGTGCACCAGCACCATCTTGAAACATGCAGCTGTTAGCTACTGTAGAACTTAAAGCTGCAAGCTAAGTGAACACAGCTGTTGTATGTTTGAGACACAGAGATAAGACATGACTGTGTACCTCCATTGCATCACAAACAGGGCCTCTCTGTTTTGTTTTTGAGTGAGCCCCTCTAATAAGTGCCAGTCCATTAAATTGTCTTTGAAGTGACTTTTGCACAAATTTATAGCTTTTAATGTCCACTTTTCAAAATGGCCAAAACCAAACAAGGTTTTTTTACAGAGAAAGATTGAAATAAAAGTTTTTGCCATCCCCTAAATAAAGGACCACCCTTAACTAAAAACAGCCATTCCAAGGGTCAACTTTAAAAACAATGTATTCCAATGCATTACAAGAATTACAGGTTGTGATTTCTATAAACAATGCCTATTTATTTCTAACCTTAATTTCTATAACATATAATGTATACCATCTACATATAATGTCAAACCTTGCTCTTGGACTGAATGATATAGGCGCTGTCCCTGGTGGTGAACTAAGCACCTTCTGTGATCCTGAATACACAACATCAACTCCAAGATTATCAGCATCGAATGGCACTCCACCAAGTGATGCAACAGTATCCACAATAAACAAGCAGCCATACCTAATTAATGTCATTCAAGAAAAAACAGAAATTGTTTTATCCATTTGCTATAAACTAACTATAGTTCAACTCTAAATTCACAATGTCTGTAATTTCAACAAATATTGAATCAGATCCAGCAAAAGAGTGGATACCGATATAGGCTGCTTTGATTAGCTTCTCCTATGTATATGTGATATGGTTCCATTCTAATGCAGACAGATATAGATAGATAGATATAGATATAGATAGATAGATATAGATATAGATAGATAAAATTTAAAAATGTAATTATAAAGGAAGCCCAAATTCAATTTTCCTTCAGAATTTAAATAGTTAAAATATTAAGAAAGATTAGAATTATCTAAGATTAAGAATCTGAAACCTTGTGTCTTTGCTAATACCAACAAGGTGTGACCCAAACATTGCCGATGAAGGTATTTTCTTCCCATTCCTTCAGTTGGTAAGGTGCTTGCTTTTAGTTTCTTACCTTATTTCCACTTGTCCAGCTTACCAACAGAATATGACATTCCCAATACCCCTCCAACTGTGACACAATTGAATTCTTCTCACTCGCCCAGTTTTGAATCAGTTATTGTCAATATTATAATTTTCTTTACTAATCAAGTGGTTGGCAAGTTACCTATAACAAAATTTACTTCACCTCCCCCCCCTTCCCTATTGTTGATCTACAACAATTCTCCCCACCAGGCAATTAAATGATATGTAATTAACTCCTACCATATGAATATATATTCATTCAAAAGTAGTTGCAAAATGGCAATTTTTTTCTGATATACTAAATACCCCCTATCCCTCCATGGATTTTCTAGCTAGTAGTTACCTGTGACATAATTCTCCCCACCCCTCCAGTGGTTGGCAAAATCCCCCACTTGATTCACTATGAGCCACAAACAAAGCATTTGGTTTGTGCTCTTGCAGCCCCTAAAAAAATGATGAAATGAATGAATGGTTTTGTTTTGCAACCAAAACCTTAGTTAACAACAACAACAACAACAACAACAACAATACTTTGTTTCACCCTAATCTTGGTAGTTTACATGTTTTTAAACAAATCAATTTTAAAAAGGAAATGGCTAGTTGGCTAGAATAACCATGAGGGCTAAACAAGCCAGTCAACCAGAACTCTATTTATATTAAATAGATTAAGATCGGGGGTAAAAGATGAATAGATTAGACAAAATAACTCATGGACAACAACATAAGAAAAGAAAAAATAAAATAAAAATAAATAAATAAATAAAAGGAAAAAGGACTGCAATTATTGTTGATAATATCAGGAAAGGAGGAAAAATGATGCACTCAAATGCATTTGTTTAATAATATTGCTATTTGTAGCTTTGCTAGTAGTTAATGATAAAGTTTTCTTGCGTCTGGCTTTGAAAGCTTTTATGGATAGAGATTTTAAGTCAGCATTGAGTGAATTCCAAACTTTAGCTCCAAAATACTTTATGCTAAAGATACCATATTAGTTTGCACTCCTTGGCATGACATAGGCCTGCCTAGAAGAGAGTCTTGTATTATAATTATGTATTTTCTTGATTGAAAGAAAATAGTTGTCAAATACTTTAGGTAGTAGGTTATGATGGAATTTGTACATAAAAATACTTATTTAAAATTGCACAAGATCTAAAAGTTTAAGAATTATATTAGTCCATTTGAATAGTGGGCTAGAATGATCATCAAATTTTGAAAAAAGTTAATATTCTAATGGCATGTTTTTGTAGTGTAAAAAGTGGTTTTATATTGGTGGGATACGTATTACCCCATACAATAATACCATAGATTAAAAATGGATATACCAAAGAGTAATAGAGATTAGTTAAAACTTGTAGATTAACATAGTAACAGAGTTTAGATAGAGCACCAATGCTTCTTTTAATTTTAGTCGAGACTTTTTGCATTTATTTTTTCCAGTTAAGATTAAGCATAATTCCAAGATGTTTGATACTGTCCTTTTCTGTTATGGACATATTGTTTATGAAAAGTTTAATTGAAGCTTGAATTTTCTTTTGGGGAGGATGAAAGAGAATGAAGTTTGACTTATCAATATTGAGTGACAGCCAATGTTAGTGCAGAGCCAGGAATGGACATGCCCTAGTTCGATACTGACTACTTTTTCAAGCTCAGTTAGTTACAAAACGGTATTCAAGGAAAGTTTAGTACCTTTTCAATGTCACCCGGTGTGAAGGCTTCTCCTACTGGTTTTTTGATTTGTTTAACAACAGCACCTGCATGGTTAAACTATAGTTCATCAATAATAATTAATTACAAAGCTGGGAAAGAACAAGATGGTGATTTAGGAGCTTCTTTAAAGTCCCTTCAGAAGAATAGTTTAATATAGTTATGTGAGTGCTTGGTGTTCCAAATTATTATGATGCATTTGTAAAAACCAATTACAGTGTTGAAGTGTACCATATCCTAAGCTTAAATCACCTTTAACTTACTAACTACTGAGTTCATCTTCTGTGGCATTGAACTACCCACCAAACTGATCAACTCTCACAAAATTTAGCTCAGAAGATTACATCAGCAGTCATAAAGATCATGCATAATATTATATATATATACAACAGAAGGTAATCTGTCAAAAGCTCACACGCTCTCTGCTTTTTATCGCTGCATTACAAGAGTCTGAAAATAGACTAGTTGAACACTTTCTGCAGTACTTGGCCACTTGTACGATCTCGAAAAACCAATATTTATTTTTGTTTTATCGGAGTAATAACTATTAAAATTTTTATCTGCTAAGTTTTTACTTTCAGTAAACTGAAGAAACTTCACAATAGCTAGAAACTTAATCTTTGGTCTTTTTAGACTCGTCAATAACTTTACAGTGTGTGAATGACTAGTAAAAACAACCGGAAAAAAAAACCCGAAAAATACTCATCACGTGCAGTTTTTTTCCAATGTGACATGGTCTGACAGGCCACCTCAAAATGACCGAACAAAATTTATCATTTAATTTTCTTAATATAAATCAAAATCCTTCAAACAAACTGAATCAAAAAAATTTACAAGGGGACCCTATTCTAATACTAATCGATCAACGACAAAATTAATATCAGGCAGTAAAACACTGCCAACTTTCAAAATTTTTCGATTGCACACGTGCTTAAGTCATTAAGTCGTATTAAATTTCTCTCACCAAGTCTGTCAGCCAAACTACTGGCCCTCTCTCCCCAGATGCCGTTCGTGCAAACTAAAATCACATCCCCTCTTTCAACAACATTTAAGATCGCAGCTTCCATTCCAGCATGGCCTGTCCCGCTAATCGCCAACGTCCAGTCGTTTGTAGTTTGAAATGCGTATTTCAAACCGGCTTTAACTTCATCCATGATGGTAACAAATTCCGGATGAAGATGGCCTAAAAGTGGCAAGGCTGATGCACTAAGAATTCTTGGTGAAGCATTTGCTGGTCCTGGTCCGAGGAGAAGTTTTTGTGGGACCGTAAGAGGAGTAAAAAGTGGCCCAGGAGGCGGGATCCTAACACTGATGCTGCTCGCCATTCTGAGTATGCTCCTCGTAACAGCGCGATTTGCGAAGTGATTCATTTTCTCTGGGGAACAGATGTAGATCCCAGTCCTTCCAATATCTAAACTACACTGTCATTTCCGGTTTTGTTACTTCCTGTGTAACCACCGTCCTCTGTCCAGAAAAAGGTCACAGATGTTTTAACCCTATCGGCGCAATATTTTAATTCAAGTGTTACAGTTCAGGGCCAAATTCATTTTGAAAATATGAAGTAAATAGAAAGTGAACGTTTGAAAAAAAAATTGTTCATCCTGGCGGGAGCCGAAAAAAAAAATTTTAGACCAAGCCTATAATTAAGATTATTTTTACTACTTCTAATTCTGAGAGGTAATTTCATACAAGCAATTTTTTCCCCTTAAGGCTAATATATGGTACCATTATGTAACAACTCGGACATAGGAAAACCATGGCAGGACGAATTATATCTACAGGAAATGATTACACAACTGACGATGACTGGCACCCTTTTTTCTCAAACCAAGCCAAGACAACTTTTCCATCGCGCATTCGGAGTACTGTGAAGATATGATCATGAAGTAAGTATAACATCAAATTATTTTAGTGTTTAATTGGTTTACAAAAAATTGCGAGAATGCACTGTTTCGGTTCTTCGTTGAGGAGTTTGGTTCTGTCCGCGCGGAGTTTAATGCGGAAATCGTTAAAACCAATTTTAAAAGTGGCAGAGTTACGCAACCAATTATTTACAAAAATGCCCTGTCATTGTGCGTCATATACTTTATGGCGGACCTACCGGATATGGACTCTAAAGAAAATCTTTTTTGCGTGTAACAAACAAGGGGCAGCTCAAACAGAAAAACTGTTTCCAAAAGCAACTAACTTCAATAAGTTTATTTGGCGTGTTGCTTTTTACCTCTTTGAGGAAAGCTTTCAAATTTCTGTTGCCTTTACAGAGAGCAGTTGAGAGACAACATCTTCACTACAAACTAATTATATTGATTATATAGTTATATATAGATCCTGGTGAAATTCAGTACCAGGAATTTTTCCTTTTACTAAAGGTATGGCTACACATTGTGTAACGACAAAAACTAATAGACAGAGTTTGTAATAACAGTTGTTAAATGAAATATGCCTTTGAGACAAATCTTATGGCTCAGTACAGAAGGAAACGACATGTTTCGTTGTTGGCTGCATACAAGCTTTAAGATTGTTTATTCATACAGACTGGAGAGTCCACAGGCTTCCCAAACGTAAAGTTCGACTTTTTTCCATGCATCGAGGAACCTTGTTACGATGGACTTCATGTACTTAGTGTTAGCTAATACGTAAGTGACAACTGCCGTATAAGAGAATGCATGGGAAATTCTTTTCGAGTCTCTAAATACGAGCAAATTACCACCTAGTTTGAAATAAACTTCACTTACCTTAAATGTGTTGTCTTATTGTGT
>JAOBRD020487847.1:0-17499 GCA_027575215.2 Hydrozoanthus sils | reverse complement strand
CAACTTTAAAGCAGAAAATGCAAGGGAAAGGTATTGCTTTGGGTGTCTAACTAATTCGGCCCGAGTAAAGGCTACACATAGCCTCTTGTTCATTTGAGGTTTGAATCAGTCGGTGCTTAGATGTTCACTTACATTCCTAAGAAACTATTTTAACTCAGGGGGTCTCAGAAATGTGTTGTTCAAAGGCTGATTTATACTAACCCAGAGTTAAAACTTTAACCTATATACTTGTTTCCAACCCTGCAGAGATTAATTTGGAATTTATAGGCAAGTTATAATGTAGGAAACCTAATTAATGTGTTTTATAAGAACTGTAAACAATATTATTGCCTTAGTTTTGGCTTAACCTAGCAAGGGTCAAAGTTAACTAGCCTTTGAACAACCCAGCCCAGAGGGCTCAAGACTAACAGTAGCCAATTAGCCACAGGCTAGTTGAAATGTAGTTTTGGCTAGTGAGTTTTGGGCTTTCACTAGCCAAAATGGCTAATGAAAATTTCAGGCAATTTTATAGTGGAAAGAAACCTGGCTAGTAGAAAATTGGTTTTGGCTAGTGAAGTCAAAGTTGTCAATAGCCCCTGGGCTAGTGAGCAAAAAGCTAGTCTCAAGCCCTATGACAGCCTTGGAGCAGTTTTTGGCCTAGAAGGAAAGAGATTAATTTTCATTACTAAAGCAAACTTCAAAAATTTTCAGACTTCTACTTAGAACAACCCCCACTAAGCTGCATAGGGAGTTCCTGCACTATTAACTTTTAATACTTTCACTCCCATGTAATGTGACACCTGGATAACCTCTTCTGCCCAACTTAATTGGACTTCCATACACAAACATCAAGAAAGGTTAAGGTTTTCAATGCATACTGAAGAATCCTCAGATTTTTACATATTACTGTCCAAAGAAGATTTTCCTCTTACAATTTAGAACTATTTCTAGGCAGTTATAATACACAAAGAAACACAAAAGCATCTATCAGTCCTAAAAGACAGATATTGTATTAGGCTTTGAATTTGGCGGCATTGAAGTAAACCAGTAATTATCTCTTAAGCATTAAAATAAAGTGACCAAGCATTTCAAAACGTGGAAAATATGTTCAGAAGACTAGTCCTCTTGTGGCTGTCCATATCAGTCCTGCCTACACTGCCCCTTGCACAGAACTACATCAAACATTTCAAGCAGTCAAAACGTAACTCCTGTGGATGCTTGCCCACATAGTTGGCAGCTCATTCAACTTCTGCTTTTACTGGCAATTCTTGCATTGGCAACCTTTTGATGATGGTTGCAGCTCAACTAAGTGGTGCTCCATGTCAGGAAGTACTGGTTGTACTTGAGGATGGTCAAGTTTCTTGTGTGCAGCGAAGGGAGATACTTTGCCATCATTAACCCATTCACTGGCAGATTCCTTAGATAATTTATTTACGGTGCCATCTGGGATTAAGAAACTGCCCCATAGCTCCAAATGTTTACATTTTTCCATCGGCCCAAAATTAGGCATTTTTTTTTAGTGCAAGTGGGAAAAAATCATAACTTTCTAACAATTTAACATATTTTATCACACAATATACCATTTAAATCAGAAATAACTGAACAATCACATTTATTTCATTGAAACTGACTAAACTCCACCTGACACCACCAAAAGTTAAATTTTGTGAGCTACACTGGCATTTTTTTAAAAAAAATTTTAAGAAAAAAAAAACTTTTATTTACATATGCTCCAAAAGTGTTAGAAAGAAAGTTGTAGCTCTATATCTCAGCTATTTGCTCAGCAAATTTGAAGGGTATAGATTAAAAATTGGAGGTTTTAGAGCACAAAATGTCTTGGTGACGTAATAGGTTGTTTACGGTGAACTCTGTAATAATCATTTGAAAAACAAACTTATCTCTAAATATGAACTTTTATCTAACTTTGATCAAAGCTAATTGTTTATAAAAGCGGTAGTAATGACATTTGCCTCTACTAAACAGCAGTTTTCAGCAACAATATAAACATTTCATGTTTAAGTCAAAGTTCAGCTGGTTCTTTTATCGCACAATAACTATACAGCCATATATCACAGTAAATCCCTCAACTATGGTAGGCTTTGGTGTGCCATTCTTTAAAACAGTTTTTGCCTGGAAGGCAATGTAGGTATACTCCACACTGAGGTGCTGGACGGAAGGAGTAAATCTTCTGCTCAATTTTGAATTTCTGATAACAAACTTTGCATGAATTCCTTCTATCACTGAATTCAACCAAATGTTCATCAGACTCAAACTCTGTTGCTCTGTGCCACTTGTGATTTCATGCACAGGTGGAGTTTGGTACTCGTTAAGACCAGCAAGATCCCTGACTAGTTTCTCTCAAAACTCTGTAATCGAGTACTTGTTGGCTCGCTTTAACTCATCCTTATCTGGGTTAGCTTTCCTGTGCAGCTGGAATAAAATATAGCTGTTTACAACTGCTATATCTATCATGTAAAAGAACAATACCTTCAACCAAAGCATGCATTTCATTAGGACATTGCTACGGACCGATCTTCTGATATTTCGCCCTCGGCCTCTTCCTCGACGTTGACCTTGACCTTGGCCACAAATCCTCCTTTGCCCAAGTGCTTGTCCTCTTCTCGGTCTGCGTTGCCTCCCTTTGTTTGATCAGCAAGATCAACACCACTCATGAACTCCTGGTAAGCACTCTGAGCTGGGGGGGGGGGGGGGGCAAGCGATTGGCTCCCTGGCACCACCAGCAGACCGATATTGGACAGTTGCTGGCTCACCAGTGCTTACAGGAGGATGGATGGATGAGATCAGATAGACTGTGTGCTTGTCAAACCAAGCCATGGCGACAGATTGTCATGGCAACACCTCACATACTCACCACAAGTCACTGTTTTCTCTATGGCTGGTGTAAGGACAATGTCCCTAGGAAAGCCTTTCCTGTTAGATCTAATAGTTCCACATGCAAGAATTTTCTTTTGCTCAAGTTCCACAAAGAGATGTGGATCGCAGTAAAAATTGTCCATGTAAAGGTAGTGAAACAAACCTTCAATGGGGCGAACAAGGTGCTTCACCACTCACCGTGCCAGATGGTGCTTCACACGATCTCCTTACTTGCCTAAGTAAACTTGAAAATTGAAAACATATCCCGTTTTTTGCTTCACATAGTACCCACAACTTTATTTCCCATTTCACTGGCTTGTTTTTTATGTATTGCTTGCACAAGAGACGGCCCTTATGAGGAATCATAGTTTCATCAATTGAAATATCTCGCTCAAGCCTATACTGCCACTGAGAATATCTCAAAATGATATCAAGAAATCTTCACACTCGATAAATCTTGTCATGACTAGGTTCGCTGCTAGGTATACAATTTGAGTTATCTTCCAAGTGGAAGTACCTACAGATTTGCATAAACCTTGTTTGCAACATGACTTTACTAATACTTTCTTGGTGCAGATAATTGTTATTGCTCCAGTACATGTTCATTCTTGGGAGTTTGACAATCCCCATATAAACGAGAATGCCAACAAAGGCCTCCATTTCCTCCTTTATAACTGGCCTCCATTTCCTCTTATGTCTGCTTGGCTCCGCAGCCACTTTCTAGTCATAATAGCGATTTGTTTCCTCTACCATGATATCCCAGAGATCATCGGTAAAAAGGCATACAAAATAATCCCCATCCTTAGATCCTGCAGGAAATCTTTGCCTTGGTCCTGGTGATGGCTCCTTGAATGACCGATCTACTGCTGGAGGAACATAATTCTGAGACCATTTGATCTCAGGATCTTGGTTGTGTGCCACCTGATGACTTGCAAAACCGTGTCCCCTTCCACGACCATGGCCAAGGCGACCACGAACACTAGCCCTTTGAGGTCTCACTGGGCTCCGATCTCGGTCTTCTTTTTGATCTAAAAGCCAAAAAAATTGTTATGAAAACTATAAAGGGGACAAAAACAAATGTGATTACTTTGTAGATGCAAAATGCAACTTTCACAGGTAAAAACCTAAGAAATACTGCATGTGTTGAATGAAAACAAACAAATACACAACATTGTCACGGTTGTCTTTGGCAGAATCACTTTGGTCGGAAGATATTTCGTCCTCCTGAAGTGTTTCCTGCTCTATCTCCTCGCCAGAATCACTTCTATCATGTTCTGAGATATCTTGCTCACTTTCGTTGGAAAAATCAGATAGTTCTTCGTCAGAAGGTGCTTCTAAAATTTGTTTTAGTACTTCCTCGCTTGTAAACAACCTAGAAGCCATTTTTAAAGAGACACCTTGGGAAAATATCAAAGTTTTCTATCGAAAATTCGGTCAAAATTGAGCTAAAACAGCAGCAAACACTTGTAGATTTGTAGTTTGAATACTCAATATCCCATAATACACTTTTAAATGAAAAAACAGGTCCTTACAAGGGTCCCATGGGTATTCTTTTGGACAATAGTTAAAATCGTACGAATTCATACGCGTGCCAGCAAAAGGGTTAATCAGAACTCCAAATTCATCAAATTCTGATTCATCAGTTGATTCATCAGGGCCCAGGCATTGATCATGGCAATGTTGAACAAAAAGTAGAATATATATTTCCATCATTTCACACTCCTTTGATCTTGGACAGGGTAGTTATGATCAATTTTGAACGGAAAAGAATGGCGAATGTACCTTTCCTTTCCATCCGTGGAAATTTTACAAGTTATCCCTTTATGGACCAAGTTCAAAAAACCTTGGGTTGAGCTTGGTGCCCAGGGCAACATGGCGCCTATCTCTACAATCACCAACCTGTGTTATTTAGACTGGGTTGTTGAAATAAATACACTATCAATAACAACACCAAAAAAATTGGGGTTTAACAGAAGTTTAATCTTCAAGTCAATGGTAAATATAACAATACTTCAAAGTGTAACGAGTGAAATATCTTTAAACTTTCTTTTCTGATAAAAATCCTAGAAAAAAGGATATGCAGGGTCCATTGAAATGCTTTGTTGTATTATATTTAAAATGCAAAAATTCTTAGTCAAAGTGTTCAAATCAAGTTCATACAATAAAACTTACAATATTTACAGCAACAAGTTTTACGTTTTGATATTCACAAACTTCTTCATATTCAAGTTTTGGTGCCGCCATCTTGTCCACGCACAAGGCTTCAGTGCTGCTTAAAAGCCAAAACATCAGGTGACATTGCACCGTGTACATCTCCAAAAGGATCAATGTATCAAACCACTTTTTGAACAATACATGCACCGGTTTGCTGGCACTTCAGGGATTGAGTTACTGGGTTCATAACTGAAATTATTTAGGAGCCTTACTTTTTTTCCATTCTAATTGAATATCCTGAGCCAAATTTAATGAATTAAATTTGCAAAAGTATGTTATGATGCGATGGAGACCAAAAGAGCTACAATGTTTTAATAATATCAACTTAATTTTACAATACTGTACCTGTCGTTCAAGTGTTGAAAAATAGGTTAACTATGTATGTACCTGGCTAAGATGGCTACCATGTATTTGAACAAAGAAATTAAGTTCATGACCGCTCGAAGTATGTGCCCCACCCAACGTGTGCCACCCACTCTGGTTGGTGTGAGTGAACTGGATGACCTGGAAGAATCTGCAGGCTTTAAAGCATCGAAACTTCTTTGGAGCATAGATCGGTTAACACTGCTTTTATGGTAGAAATAGTAGAGCCCCATTGCCAGAATATTGATTGCGCCGTCATAAAGCTTTGCTTTCTTTGTTGCACCTTTCAAAGCCAACTCTAGTCAGTGAGCCATACAATGGAGCGTGGCAATACAAGGCTGTTCCTGTCGTAACAGAGCTCCCACACCAGCTCAACATCCAACCATTACATTTGCTCCATCGCAAGAAAGAGCCACCAAATTCTTTGCCACTTTTTGGCCACTCGATTTGGAGATTTTCGGTTACAAGATGTTGGAGGCCTGCCGTAATGTTTTCGGCCATTGGTTTTTCCTGGGAATTCACTCCAATAAACTTGACGTTTATCAACCCTGATATGGCTGTCTGGGCAAACCACATTTCCTGTTCTTTCACCGCAGAGATTGTGCTGCCATCCCCAATAAAACAAAGGAACTTTGCCTTGTCTGTTCTGTTCAACACTTTTTCAAACTCCACCTTGGCTATGGTTGTATAAATTTCTTTGCCGAAAATATATTGCAGTAGCTTCTCCAAAGTTGAATCCCCTTCATCTTGTCAAGGTTGAAATTACTAATTGGGCAGTTCTCTTCATCACAAGTGCATGGCAAGTGCAGAAATTTCGCCTTGGCCATCAGAATAGCTTTTTCATGGAGTGCAGACTTTTTATGCTTTGATATACTATAAAGTTTATAAGTTTTGCAGCCAATTGAAAAAGCCTGATTTGGATTGAGCTTGCTCTCCTTACACGCAGTGCAAACCATACCATTTTTGGTATCTTTCAACCATGGCCTTTTATTTTGTTTCCCAAGAAGGCCAGGATTTGCGGGATGGTTGTTTGTTTTTCTCATACTCCTTACTTGAACGCTGTTTCTCTTCCATTGTTTTCCTTTTGTTTCATTCGGGTTCGAAACCCCTGCAATATGCTTCAACTTGTAACTTAAAGGCAACTTAAATGAAATAAGCTGCACATCCAGTTAATCTTTGTGTTGTTTTTTTCCTTAATTTTTTTGTAACATTCGGCTTAACAACATAAGTTCAAGTAAGAAGTTATGTTTCACTTGGTAAAATTTCCATTATGCAAATGTGTTTAAGTTTACCGAAAGCGACCTGGGTGCAAGGGAAATTTGCCTTTGGTTGGGTTTGGCTCAGGTTTACGGTTGTTAGACAGATCTCGGTTACACAGCAGATGTTTACTGTGGACATTACTTGAACCAGTAGGCTTATGGTTCATTTAATTTTTGGCTGTTAATTAGCAGGTTATTTGGAATTGAAGATGGATCCGTTTTTCTAGTATTTCTTCTGCAACTTTCTTCACTCATTTAGCGATGCAGTTGCTTCTTCTTAAAGGTTTCAAAGAGGACATGCATTTACGATTATGAATTCCTTGTGATTGATGTATATATTTGTAGATCCCATCGGGCTCTACCTGTTCAACAGAAAAGACGAGTTTTGGCATTCCATTGCCCCTAGAATTGGTTTCAACAAGCGTTAAATGATAGAGTACTTAATATGTTACGGAAATAAAAAGTTTAGTTTCCAAAGGTACTTTTGAACAGCTTGTAAGACCCACTATTCTGGGACAAGACATACAAATGTGTAAAGCTATTCCGGTTGAGAAGAGAGTAGGACTTTTTGTAGAAGTTCTTGGAACTTTGAGCAGTATTTTAAAAGATACAGTGTGTTGTACACCACTCACTGTTGTTTATTATCCACCTATCCTCTTGAACGTAATTCCACTCCCAGATCACATATCACAGCCATCATAATAGTTTATCACATAATGTGATGAGTACTGGATTGCTCTGGTTTTCTGCATCTTTGCATATTAGAGGTTAAATCACTTTCCCATCAACTGAGCCAGTTGCTTTTCTGAAATCGATTTCAGCACTGGAATTGCTGGAACGTTCCATTGAAAGCAGGAAGCATTGACAACTGACATGTGTACTTCAATTGGAGTTGTTAACTCAACTAAAAAAAAAATGGTTTGAGAAGAATGCAATAACAATAGATGGAATAATATCAGAAGTACTTTACTTTTGTTACTACAAATCTTTATAGGAGAGCAGTGAATAACATTTGAGACATAGATATTGACATGGTGATTGGCTTGCTCACACAGAAAGTACTAAAAGTATGTTATAATCAAGGAATATAAAATGCACAGGCATGTCACTTTACTGTGATAAAAACATAATGGGAGATGTAGAGCTATAGAAATGCCAGTTATGGAACTTGTGAGTGTCTTAAAAAATGACTTAAAGATTAAATACTTTTTCAGTCTACAGATCGGCCATTAACGCTTTTCTGTAATTTACAAATACACGCAATGCAAGCAATAACAATGGTTTTCACAATCTTTAGTTTAAGATTGACTCTAGAGAGACACAACATTTGGCTGCTAGTTGTTGATCTAATTAAAATTCTGGTGGTGTATAGGGTAAAGCTCGTAATCATTATTTTTGATATTCTTCCACAACAAGTGGAGCTATAGGCATGTAACAATTAATCATTAAGATATAATTTAACTTTTACAGCCAGCCCGCACACAACTTCAATTATCATGCAAATATTATGTGAAGTACGTTCAGTAATAATGGTTGTATCATATTTTCATACCTCGGCAAGAGTGGCATAATTTTTTGTATAAATCCTGGTTGGGTTAGGTGTTCTGCATGCTTGTGCATTTCGAATAGTCTGCAACTAACACAAAAATTGGTCTTGGGCAACAGTGTGGTGTTACAGACCTGGGAAATATCTCTTTCACCAAATTTTTTTTGATGAAAAGTGTATTTGGCAGTTTGGGTCTGGACAACAGTAATGCAATGGTATTGGGTGTTTTACATGTTGAAAAATAGCTTTTCAAAACTTTTAATAACCCCCCCCCAAAAAAAAAAAAAATTACTGTTTTCAGGAGAATGTGCCTGCAGCAATTTCGGGAGGTCCTCAAAGCCAGATGAAGACAATTTGTGGCTCATTGTAAGTTTAATTGTTGGGAGAAAGGTTTCCCCGACAGAAATTTTTAAACCTAGATTTGTTTTGTTTTGCAAATCAACCAGACTTTCCTCATTACTTGGTATTACTTGGTATGACAATGTCATGTTCAATGTCTTCAGCAATGTCCATTTCAAAATCCTTCAGTTCTTGCAGTTCCAAACAATGAATCATGTCTCCAAGTGCATGCTCATTTTGAATTGTCTGTGACAACACAAAAAATTGATTTTGGATGACAGTGTGGTGTGATAGACCTCAGAAACATCTCCTTCACCAGATTTGTTTTCGATGAAAAGTATATTTGACATTTTGGGTTTGTACAACAGTAATGCAATTGTATCAGGTGCTTATCGAAAAATAGCTCTTGAAAACTTTTAATATCCCCAGTTATTGTTTTCAGGAGAATGTGCCTGCAGCAACTTTAGGGGATCGTCAAGGCCAGATAAAAACAATTTGTGCCTCATTGCAAATGTCATTGTTGGGAGAAAGGTTTCCCCGACAGAAATTTTTAAACCTAGATTTGTTTTGCCTTGCAATTCAACCTGACTTTCTTCATTGTTTGATATGCTGATGTCACGTTTTGTCCTCAGCAATATCCATTTCAAATTCTCCAGTTCTTGCATTTCCAAACAATGAATCAAATCTCACTTTCAAATTTTTAAACCTAGATTTGTTTTGCCTTGCAATTCAACCTGACTTTCTTCATTGTTTGGTATGCTGATGTCACGTTTTATCTTCAGCAATATCCATTTCAAATCCTCCAGTTCTTGCAATTCCAAACAACGAATCAAATCTCACTTTCAATTGCATCTTTTGTTCTCCTTTCCACTGGGGCTGTGGTTTCAGCCTCTAATATTTCAAATATCTCGTTTCAGACCCTCAGCAACATGCATGCCAATAACATAACCTGAATTGTGAACATTATTATAAAATGTTAGATGCTGTCTACAAATTTTTCCTCAAATTGGCACAAGGGTCCTTGTGATTCGCTTATTCTAAGCGATTGGTGCAATTAAACCTTTATACTTTCCTCTAAAAACCATAACAAAGCAAGCTTTGTTTCGTTGATAGGGGGTGTATAGAACATTAACTAACTAGAAATACATGTCTTTAACAAACTTAATTTTTACTACTGTTATTTCCTAGTTGCCTGAGACTTTTGAATTGCCATTATATTTGTGAAATTATATAAACTATTGAAATCGGTCTTTAGTTATAACTATCTGGTTGCTCCCGGCCATCCTGGTTTAAATCAAGCTTCTTTTGAAAAGCAAAACATTCATTGTTATCAGGATGAGATGTTGTATTTTTAGGTAGTTCCTCAGGGACGAGTCGCTGTGTGCTTTGACATCCATTGACGAGTCGCTGTGTACTTTGATATTTACCCTCCATGGCCAGTGTGTGGACTCCTCATCACTTTCAGACTCAGAGGCTAAAAATTCGACTGTGGCCTCAAACTCATTGACTTTGTTGAGATCCTCATTTTCTATAGCAGCAGTCGCAAAATTAAAACCAAGACCAGAACTGTCCGAATCCAACTGATGCCTTTTACATTGCCATTTCCCTTTCTTTGAAGCCATCTCTGAAGTTTGAACTCTGCCTTTGTTGTGGCACCTTCCTGAATTATGTACACTTTCAGTTGCAATCCGTTTATTTCTTTTACATGCATGTTTACCTAGCTTAGTAGCCAGGCACTATGTCTACGTCATTCCATGACCTTTTAAGGTTGGAACAATAACTGCATTTTGGACTTTGACCGGAGACAGTTAAAGCTGTTGAAGTGATCAAGACATATTCTTCCAAGTTGATAGACTTCGAAAACTCGAAATATTCCTTTCATTTACATGGTTGTTATTTTGTTAATTTCCTGACGTTAGAGTTCCAGTACTAGTAGGATGGACTATTGGAAATCCTCAATTCAGACGAAGTGGTCGATTTGTATTTTGGCAGTCGATTGGCAGGAGAATTGGAATTGAAGATGGATCCGGAGTTTAAAATCCTCAAGTTGCCTGCATTCATTACTGTACTTCTAGTACTTCTTGTTACAGTGCCGCACGTAATAGTTTAGAACTTTCAGTATCTTAATCTAATTTACGCTGTAAATGAGAAGTAGTAGTAGTTTGCGTAAGCATAAATTTGGTCACTACACCTACAGTGCTTACCTGACTAAAGGAACAGCCCCTGAGGGCATCCTTTGCAGCCAACTCGAGTCATTCCCAATATGCTACACAGTGGGTAGTCACTAACCTTGGACACTCTCTTTAAATTGTGTTAGAACACCCCTTAAAACATCGCACACAAACAGCTCGCTTTCTTCAATGGTCTTGGATTCTGAAACGTAAAAAAGTATCTGATTTAGTTTTTCTCCAACATTTAATAAACAGCTCCAATGACGACGTGATCTCAACAAAAACTAAAGTATACAAACCTCAAGGCTAAGTGGTTTCTTTCTTTTTCGGGAAACCTCAGTTTCCCTTTGTATTTCCGCCATATTGACCCCAATGATCGTATCCTTTCAAACCGGGAAAAGATACCATAAACTGTTCGTTCTTAGCTTCCACTATATGGCATATATGCCAAATACCGTATTCATCTACTGCTTTGGCAAATCACCATTTGCATTTTGACTTCTTTGATACTTTTACTTGTTCTGGCTTGGAGTGAAACTTGAAATGGCTAAGAACGATGCATTGCGATGCCTAGAGAGATCAAGAATTAGCACAATCAAAAAGAAAAGAGCCAATTAAAAATCGCTTTCGTTTAGCCCCTGCAGTTCTCGCAGTCAGAGGTGTTAACTATCAAACTTTAGCCCAGTTTTAACTGTAGTGAAGTCGTAACGAATATTTAGAGCAGTTCCATCAGAACACCCACCAACAGTTCCCAAAACTTTGAAATCCAACTAATCAGTCTGAGAAAGCTTCTTGTAAAGTGAATCAAATAAAAATTTAGTTCTTAAGAACTAATATTATGAAGGTTTTTATCACCAAAATGATAACAGAATTGGAAAAAAGTGCTGAAAGTGTCTACCAAGTGATACAATAACTATTGCTGTCTGCTCTTGCTCAAATCTATCAAGGAACTTGACATAATGATCTTTCTCAATTTGTGCGTCATTGGATAATAAACTAAATAGGCTAGGCTACTTCTATCGTATCCTACAAAAAAATATACTCTTTGTGCCCCTTGGGTCTAACTTCTTAGCATTTTGTATGTATGCATAACACATGGTACCAAAAGTGTGCACATTACTCACATTCCGTTGATCACCTAAAAATGCTTCGAATGGGGTCCTACCTAACTTGGCACAAAAACATCTGTTTCTGATGTAAGCCGATGCCATTACAACATAAGTCCACAACTGCCTGGGTAACTTTGCCTCAAATAATAAGACATCCTGCCATGCAAGACAGACTACGCCACATTCTTTCCCCGGTCATTTTGGTGTGGAGATTACAGTGCACAAGTTTCGTAATGTTTGAGACTTTTCAAGATTTTTTTAAAAAAAATAAACAACAACTTTTAGTTTATTTGGAGACATGTTTCAGCAGCGTCTTTTGCCTTCATCAGTGCTTTATGAAACTTGGTAATGTTGATATATAGGAAAAATGATAACAATTGTGATTGATAATAAGTTGACAAAGTTATGGTAAATACGAAAGTGGCATAATCAAGTGCAAGTTTGGTATTGAAGTGCTTGATCTGAACATTGAGTGACAGCTTTTCCCAAAAGCTAAGCGCTTCTTGTGGATTTGTAAATGAATTGCCAGACTTGTGAATTCTGTTCTATAATGGAACGCCAGCTAAGATCTGTCCCTTTCACTCTTTTTTAACGACAATTTCTCTGGTAAGAGTTATTAAACTAATTTAGCTGAGCATCTGCCTTAATGAGGTTAGATGCAGGTTTAACATTGGTAGGGACTCTGCCTAGGGGGCCATTGAATACCCAACCAAAATTGGTTTTTGTGGCATAAGGGCTCCTTGATGGCCCAATGCATTGTGGTACGTCAATGCCAATCAGCATTCCTATCTCAGCATCGATGATTGGGATCTTTATTCCAGCCGGGTAGTGCAAATGGTTGATGTCTTGCTGGGTAGCAATTACCTTGGAAGGGTTAGATAGGCTTGGGCGTGAATACACATCGGGTAGATCAACTCAGTTTTCATGACCAAGTCAAATACTTGGAGATCGGCTCTCATATAGTCATTTTGATTGTTCTCTCCTTCCAAGATGATGAGGGAGAGCTTGGTCTTGGTGTCGTCAAAGTTGAGTTGCTGCAGCTGTGTGTTCCTGCAGAAAGTGGTATTTGATCCGTTGTTGAGAAATGCATAAGTTTTGATGACTTTCTCAGAACCCTAAGGCTTGACAAGGTCAGGAGCAGTCACAGATGAACTTTTGGTGCAGCTCGTGTTTACATAGCCATTGTTGCTGTTACTGTTAGATGGCGATTCTCCAGATTTGTGGGTTGACTTGGATTCAGTAGTGTTACAACTACCTTCTGGTGCTGGACTGGCCTTTGGATGAAGAAATGTCGAATGATCAGTAGTGCAACCATTTACCTTTCAAAAACTTGGCTTTGGACACAAGTAGACAAAATTATTAGGGAAACAATGAGTTCACGCAAAGTTTTTTCGCGTGTATGAGTTCTTATTGCTCTTTAAGTGATTGATTTCGAAATTGATACTCCGACTTTGATTTCATCAGGTGGCTGAGGAACCATTGAGTTCTGGTGTCGTTGCTTTTTCCAGTCTTGATTTCAATGGGAATTCTGATTTGATATTCTCGTTGATGCTAAATTTATTTAGTTCCACCCTGAAAGTAACTTGCTATATACTTCTGACCTTCTGGGAAGCATCATTATCAGTGTATTGGTGAGAACTAACCAAGGTTTCAAACTGCTATAACTTTATTTAACTGGTTAATAACGCCAGGCTGACAATGGTAGCAATAGTTCGAAATCTGAAAAGAAATACAATTTAGGTGTTACAAGTATTAATCTGGTTTGATGAAAGACAGAAATTGATGAATATTTACCCATTGGTTCGCCTTGTGGTCCTCAGAATTTCATGGTCAGTTCGGTTGTAAGGTTACTGATTAATAGTTAGTATCAATTACTTTTGTTTGTGCAATTAATGACGTTTGCATTTAGGCAATACAATCAGCCTGGTAAAAGTGTTGAGCAAGAATAGCTATAACACTGTTCCCTTAGAAATTGAAGTCCAACTGACTGTAGTACATCCATCCTCATCCAGAGCTTTAAGTGTATGAAGGACTATCTCATATTTTTGGTACAGTTCTGCTAAACAGTGATACTGGTCATCTTGTGGATTAAGCCTATTCAAAGTAGATGGGGCAGTTCTACAGAAGCTGGGCCTGCGCATGTTGACAGCAGCAAGGCCTTGAGGGAGGCGTTGAAAGACTGAGAGGCGACAAGTTTATGTAATTTCTTGGGGTTGTTGTGATGTTTCACATTCATTCTCTTGCAGAGGTTTCCATAGTTTTGTTGAAGACAGCATTATTCAACAGCCTAAAAAAAACTTACACTTACTTTCTTTTTTTTTTGTTAAATTCAGTGTAGATCTTGAGCCACTCCTTGGTAGTAGGGTAGAGCATGTCGGGGGTTACCCTAATAAAGCCTGAGATTGAAAAAGTAGTACTTTTAAATGTGAAAGAGGAGCCATATGACATGGCTTAAAAACCGCTGAACATGCGCTGTAGGACGCAGGTCTGGTTCCCGCGTTCGATTTTCAAAATGGCGGACAACGAATCGAAATTAACGTTTCTTTGTAATGGCCCGTTTAGGCGTTGTGCTCGCCCAAGAATTTCAAAACATCTTGTGTGAACTTTACAACCTGACGTTTCTCAAGGGAAGGGAATAATTATGTTGTTAGTTATCCGGTGAAGAAGGGCTATACCTATCAAAGGAAGCGTTTACCTTTTTCAAGTTTGCTTCAAATACAGTTTTGCCGTTAACTAAAGTCCACTCGAGTTCTCTAAGGTTGGGAGATGCAAATTCTTGTACCTTATAAAATTCTACGTAACATCAAATATGCTTTGATATTTTTCCGATGCATTTTTTAATCGCTTCTTCATGGGCTTCACCTACGTTGCTACGATATCGCGACTTGCATCATATTCCGACAGTTTACTTGTCTTTGATGTTTATGTTTTGCACAAAACTTATTACGGCGTTTCACAGGGCAGAGTTTGGCTAATTTTCTGTACTCAACCATACTTCATTAATATGCATACGAAGCTATTGATCTTCAGACCTAAAAATCGGAGGTAATTCTCGCTTTAAGAGCAACCAAAATTTCTCGAAGTCACTGTTAGGGTTAGGAGTGATGGTTAGGGTTGAGGTAAGGATTATATCTTTTTATTCCCTAAAGTAAAATGTAAAGTTTGGCGGCAATTACTGTATGCATAATTAAGTATGAGTGAGTAAGGAAATTTACCGAGAGTTTTAAGGTACTGTATGCCAATTCGAAATTATAAATAAACTGATTTAAATGGTTTTTTACATGTTGTCAAGAAGTTCTATTTGATCTGCATTTTTTGCACATGACAGCTATTGTGGCTTGCCAATCATTTTACCGCCAAACTTCCTTTGAAAAACTTTTGCAAAAACCTTAGAATTTCGCTTTCTGCTTAGTGCTTTTGTCACTGTTAAGATAGCATTGAACTCCCGATTGTGAGTAGCTACTTGAGCGAATAAGATACAAGGAGCAAGCATGGGATAAAAAAGGAGAAAAGAAGCTTCTCAAAATTATTGAAGGTATTAATGCTTTGACTCAAACACCAAAATTGGTGAAGATCTTCAACAAATTTAATATTTCAGTACAAAAAATGTCTTTTGGAGTTTGTGTTGTGCAAAAGTATCAAGAAACAAATCTTAGACCCCATTTACACTATCTATATATAGATAGATATAGATATAGTTATCTCGGAATACTCCCGACTGACTTGAGTTATCTAAAATTTTTAGTGTGAACGCACATGAGTTCCGGGAGTATTCGAAATTAGTTCACTCGCGAAAGGTAATCTCGGAGTACTCCCAGAGTACTCCCGACTTACTCGAATTGTAGTGTAAATGGTGATTTACCTTGGAGTACTTCAATTGTCTTGGCAAAAGGCATAACATGTACCTTCCAAACGTTCCAGATGATATTTGGCGTGAAATATCTTGCATCAAAGGAGTTTGAATTAAAAATTTAAAACAAGCGAACGTACGCACAAGTTAAAAACATCGAGACGTGGCTGCGCGTTTACTTTCGACGATTTTCCCGCTCATTTGTCAGAAAGGCGGGAAAAACAGGCGCGCACGACAATCTGATTTGCAACATCCTAACAAGCACTTCCGGTTTTCAAGCTTGCCAGTTATTGAAACTTTCGCCTTTTAAAAAAGCTTTGTGTTGTTAAAGGGGCTGTTCCACGCATCGGAGTACTGGGTTCTAATTTGTTGATGGCTTGTTGACACTGTTGGGTGAACAAGTTTTCAAGTAAAAGTGGTCGCCGAACAAGTGTAGTCGTCTTCTTTAGCATCGAAATTGTCGTTTTGGCTTCCGTTGTATAAAAAAGGATAAGCTACACTCTATCGTTTGTCATATTTTTTTAATTTTTTCGTTCTGGCTGTTGGTGAATTCATTTGTGGTGGTTATGAGTTGTTATTCCCGTAATTGTTTGCTTATCTAAACAAAAAAAAGTGACAAACAAACGCAATCGATATACGGAAATGGAATAGGCCTATTTTTTTTGAAAAGAGAAAGGGTGCTAAGCGACCTACCTCAAACTTGTACCATCAGCGAGATGGTACACCGTCATTGCGAGTCGTTTGATTACCGGAGTCGACAACCTCATTCTTGTCTGCTGGACTTGAATGAATGGCTCCAACTTTTCCACGAGTTTTAAAAACACTTCTTTGGTCATTCTCATATGTTTTCTCCACTGATCGACATCGTTTCTACCTCAAAAAATGTTGACAGTCGCAAACGCGACCAAACTCTGCGCTCGATTACGTTCGAGACAATTATCAATGAAATGACGAGAAAATTTTCGGTTTTTTTTACATCTTTAGAAAGTTACCCTTTTTCTCATATTCTAACAGTGAAAAATTCCTTCTTTGGATTCTCAACCGCCTCCTTTTTTGCAACCAGCGCCATAGTAACAGGCAAGTGGTATCCGCCATGTTGCAAATTGCTACGCACACTGTTACCATAACAACAATATAACTCGAGTGCATTGAGTGTAAATGCAATCTCGGAGAAGTCGAGTAATCTCGAACGACTCAAAATATACTAGTGTGATTGAAATTTGCCGAATGATCTGGGAATACTCCGGGAGTACTTCAAGATAGCTCGTGCTAGTGTAAATGGAGTCTAAGAGATTTAAAAGAAAAGGTTTAGAACAACAATCAGATTCAAGTTAAGGAGAAATTACCCAAGGGCAAACAAAAAGTAATAGCTGAGCTTCAAATAAATATCAAAACACTAGTTACTGGAACCAACAACAATTTTTAAACAAATAATCAGTATAAAATGTGTTTAAAAATGATAGGCACAGTGCATAAGTTTCTATTAAATTTAAGTTTATGAAAGAAACTGTAGAAAAGAAAATATTTGAAACAGCAAGGGTCAACAGTTTATTGCTGAAATCCATGTCTTCCCATCTGACTACATGCATCCTCATAAAAAAAAAAAATTTTATAAATTATATCAGATTCTTCTCAGCAAAAAGCCCAACTTAGCAAAGGCCAGAGTCAACTTCGGGATGAAAATGAAGAACTTCGACAAGAAATTCTTAATCTACAGAAAAAAATTAAAGGCAAGGCAAACTGAATCATTTTAGATTCTATCTGCCTTTTCACTACTGCTATAAATTATAACATT
>JAOBRD020487846.1:14139-34837 GCA_027575215.2 Hydrozoanthus sils | reverse complement strand
GGGGCGGGGAATAAACGGATCCTAGCAGCGGTTATTAAGTAACGATCCGAGTAAGAACTAGGCACGTGAACGGCAGTGGAGTACAGAAAGATGGCTGATAATATTGTTAAACCGTTGATATGATTGGCTAAACTGAAAAATGGACTATATCTTTATAAATAAGCTAATGTACTTCTTTCCTGTTCACTCGTTCCAGACTTTCTAGTTGAAACATTTCTGTTTTTATACCCAAAATTCCACGTGAAGAACATTGAAAGTGAAAAGGATTGCTTTGCTTGTTTTTCGGAGTTCTATGATTAGCAAAATTATTATAGCACAAAACAAACATTGCTTTAAAATGGAATGTTACTGCTTTTAACTTTAAAACTATGTTGAACACAGGTTGATGCATTCTCAGTATATGAAAATTTAAACATTCTGGTGTGGGAAAAGTGAAATGCAGCAGAACAATGGATTGTCGCCTATTTCTTAAACGGACCTTTACTTCAGCAGAAATAAATGTGTCAAAGGTGTTCAGTTAAATATGGGTTAGGCTATATATGGATACTATTTTAGAGCGCACAAGGGAGGAGTTTGGAGATTTAGTAGACAGGTCTTTTGAAAGAGTACTAAATAGTCTTAGCACGTAGAATACATTCGATAACTACGAAGTAGATGGGCTGGGACTAGTGGAAAGTTAAGAGGCGCAACACAGAAAATAAAATTATTTTTCATTGTGCTATTTAAAATCAACAGACAAAATTTAAATTTTTAACTTGTTTTGTATAAAGATGTTTTAAAGCCGCAAGTGTTTTCCTGAAAACTTGAAGTTAACATTATTAACTTATTTCTATGTAGCTGATGGAATATATCAAGTAATGCAATGAATATGCCTTTTGCGGTAAGGGATCACGTGACCACACTTTTCTTGAGTTTACTGGTTTTGACGAAGTGATGTTCAGAAATGGAAAGATCAGATAAACATTAGTGAGAATTCATAATTTCAAGTCTCAACGTTTTGTACTTTAAAAGTGGCTGCGAATATTAAATAGAAAATGGTTTTAAGCAAATGTATGTAAGAATAATACTAGAGTGCAGGCCTTGCTCTCCAGTCATACAAATAATTAGAAAATATCCTATTTTTTGTCGTTATCATTTTTTACACATTTGAGGTCAATTGCCGAAAGTTTGTCATTTTACTAATGCAAGGTTCGTACGGGTCATGGAAAACATGGAAAGTTATAGAAATTTAGAATTTCATTTTCCAGGCCAGGAAAATCATGGAACTTGATTAGGGTCATGGAAAGTCGTGGAAAATTGGCAGAATTTAGATTTACAACAACGTGAAAAAAATACCAATCCTTATGAAATTATTTTCACAAAGCTACACGCCATTTTGCTGAATAATCAATGATTTTACCGCGGAGATAGACTTGCAGAGACGCAATACGGTAAAATTGTGGAAAAGTTAAATCAGGCCAAATTGTGTGACTGCAACCACGTATGTTGGAATGAGGTCCATCTTTGTGAAAGGGGAAAAATGAAACTACCTTTGATGTGTTGAGGGAGAAATAACAATGCTAGGCCATGGCAAATTGAGAAAAGTTGTGGAAAAAGTCATGGAGTTTTAGAAAGTCAAAATAGTAAGAAACCTGTAATGTCAACCTGCCCTTCCAATCCGCCCATTTCTGGATACCATTTGTTATACCTGGTTGATTTAAGGTAGCTGTGGTTATATGACCCTTAGCTGCAAAGAGGCTATTATCGTAAGTTAGTTTGTGAATAAGAATGAAAAATGTTATGAAGCCGCAAGTATTTGCGTTGAAAACGTGACGGGACAATTTTGTAATGCTTTTACATCTTTGTAGCAGATAAAATATTACAACGCATTTAATTATAGTAAATTAATTTGTATACAAATAATATAATAACTATTTTGATAATACTACCACCCGCAATGTCTTTTCGAGTCTTCGCTGATGCATGCCGGTCATTATTAACAGAGTTGAGAAGATATTGTTGCAAAAATAACAAGAAAAACTTATAAAACTTATATGATATACAGCTTTTAAGATATATTTGTAAAAACTTGTTTGCTAAAAGAGCTATAAGAAAACTTGTCTAATACAGAAGTCGACTATAGAATCAAATTTTAAAAATAAATCTAATGAGCAGCTTTGGTTTTATTGAAAAAAGTCTGACTTACTGGGCAGTCTAGATTTGTCGTTAAGACATGAAATTACCAGGTTTAATGGGACCCCTTCATAGTTTCTTGGGACTCCTAACCAACAAGTTCAAGGAGTCCTGGGACTCAGTGCAAAATTTATGTAACACAATCCCTGTAGTAACATGTATGTTAGTTATACAAATTTGGTATTTTAAACTTTTAAAAGAACAAATTAATATTAGCAAGCATTAGATACTGCAAAGGTTTGTGTCGACTATTTGCCTCTCGTGTTGGTGTTTTTAGCAATAGTCCATTTCACCGATCCTGAAAGGTAACCAAGCTTCTACATGAGGCCGAGGCGAAGGTTGTCCTGGAACAGTTAGGGAAATCGAAATGATAGACATGCTAATGAGTTTCTTTCTTATAATAATTGTTTCCACCTCTCTAACTGTGCTAGAACAACCTTACCTCGGTTTCATGTGGAAGCTTAATTATCTTTCAGGAACTGTGAAATGGACTAATGTGTATTATGTGCGTAAATTCGTGATAATTACAAAAATGGTGTGGTTTAATTGAGTTACTATCTAGTGTTTGGCCTTTAATAAAGAGCGACTAAGTCTTACTTGCCCTTTACAACATCAGTGTACGTGACTTGTTTGTAGGCCTGCATAAATTAGTTATGAGAACTTCATAACAATATGTACGTGTGAAGCTCTCGAATACATATCTGCTTTGCTATTTTTTTTTCAAATTAGGCGCAAAGCCACGGTCGAACCCCTTACATTTGCCTAACCTTGAGATCCCACCCTCTAAGAACCCCCTCCAATGACAACCTCTTCAAGCGGGAATCGCTTCTCTTCCAGTAGGAACTGCTTCCAGTGGAACCTCTTTCAGTAGGAACCTCATTCAGTAGAAACCTCTTCCAGTAAGAACACTTCTCAGTAGGAACCTCTTCGAGTAAGAACGTCTCTCAGTAGGAACCTCTTAGTGTAGAAACCTCTTCCAGTAAGAATCTCTCTTAGTAGGAACCTTTTTTATTAGAAACCACTTTAAGTAGAAACGTTCCAATAAACTATTTCAGGAGGAACCTTTTTCAGTAGGAACCGCATTCAAGAGGAACCTCTTCCAGTAAGAACCTCATTCAATAGGAACTGCTTTTAGTAGGAACCTCTTCAGGTACTAGGAACCCCTTTCAGTAGGATCTGGTTTTAGTAAAAAATTCTTTCAGTAGAGAACCTTTCAGTAGAAAACTCTTTCGGTAGGAAATTCTTGCAGTAGGAACCCCTTCCAGTCGAATCTCTTCCAGAAGGAACCCATTTCAGTAGGACCCTTATCCAGTATAAAACTCATTCAGTAGGAACGTCATTCAGTAGGAACGTCATTCAGTAGAAACCTCTTCCAGTAAGAACGCCTCTCGGTAAGAACCTCTTCGAGTAAGTACGTCTCTCGGTAGGAACCTCTTAGTGTAGAAACCTCTTCCAATAAACTATTTCAGTGGGAACCGCATTCAATAGGAACCTAGCTTCCAGTAAGTCCCTCTTTCAGTAGGAATTACTTTCAGCAGGAACCTCTTTTATTAGGAACCGGTTTTAGTAGGAAATTCTTTCAGTAGGAAACTCTTGCAGAATGAACCCTTTTCATTAGGCCCTTAACCATTAGAAACCCCTTCAAGTATGAACCTCTTCCAAAAGAAACCCTTTTCAGTGGGACCCTTATCCAGTAGGAACCCCTTCCGGTAGGCACCCTCCCAACGGGAACCCCCTCCAGCAGGAAGTCTTCCCAGTGTGAAACCATTTGGAAGAAACAGTGATTTTAAATGCGTTTCCGTTTCAGTAGAACCACAACTTATGCAAAACTCCTCTTCAACATGGAATCATTTATTGGGAATCCCCTTTTAGTGGTACTCCGTTCCAGTAGCAACCCTTTAAAAGCAAAACCCATACAAAGGGATACCCCCTTCCCATGAGAATCTAGGATTTATAATCCTATCAAGCAGAGCTTATAGAAACTTTATTTTAAAAAAAATACCTTCCAGTAGGATCCCTTTAATTAAAACCCCCTTTATCACGATCCTTTTTCGTTTACAACCCATAACGGTGTGGTATTTTTTTAAATGGGAACCCTGTGTTTTCGCTTTGGTGAAGTGAAGATTTTTTGAAAATTAAACGCTGAAATTTTTTCTTTGTTCTAAAAAACCGTAAATTAGTTTTAAAAGAAAAGGGCTCAAACAGCTTTTGTTAAGTCAGCGGAAACACAATATTGCACGTATGTCTGCTTTCTTTTGCTTCTATGTTGCTTGCTTTTCTTTGCTTCTATATCGGCTTGTAACGGTCTCGTGCATCCAGAGGCCTCCTTTAAAATTTAAAAAGCAGCCTTTTGAAATGTCAGTGTAATGGTCTCCAATGACAACTTTCTCGTACATTCGCCTTACAGATGTTTATTGCAAACGTGAAAAATAAATCAATACGTCAATTGCTATATAGTTACAAACAAAAATAATTTTTCATGACGTTTTAAAGATGAACTTGGTGCAGCCTCGAATAGGTCGATAAGTTTACACGGTAAATGCGAAAGGGGCCATGAGTAAGAGAGAGAAGTGTTTAAGGGCTTAAAAAACATCTTGTAAGCCTATAACTACCACAAGTCCAGAAACTGTGGGTGTCGTTGAGTACCGGCAAACCTTGGTGTAGCGCAGGTTCGATTTGGGTTTGAATGGGGTGGCGTTCCCTTTTGGGTTAGTTGGAAGTGCTCTGCTATAGATGTGGGCTGTGAAATATCTAACACTTTACTTGTGTACCAACAAAATTATTTCTTTTCGAAGCATTCGGTAGTTTTTCCTTTCTCTTCCTCGTCGTCGCTGTTTTCCATGATGGCGTGGAACCCTTGTAAGGACCTCTCCTCCATTGCATTGCGGATTGCCCAGAGCATACTTGAGACACACGCCAACCCAACGGTAAAGTAAACAATTGACATAATTGTAAACACCATCACGTGAGCAGGGTAACCGTCTGCATCACGCTGGGGGGATGGGTGGAGAGGTACAAAGTCACCAAATCCAATAGTTGTCAAGGTGATAAAGCCGAAATAAACGCCATCTAGGTAGGACCAACCCTCAAGGTACATTCCAAATACAGCGATGACCATAATCATTGAAAAACTTATCAAAGCAGTTACGATTGCACATTTAACTGCAAGGTAATCGGGTTTAGTGTGCAGAAATTTTTGGTGGCAAAATCGAATTAACACAGAGATTATGTCCATAATTTCTTTGGCCAAAGTTGACAGCATCAGCCAAGTTAGCGGTATTCCAATTAACGCATAAACGATGCAGAACAGTCGCCCACCAATCGTACAAGGAGCCACGTGACCGTACCCTGGGGAGAGGGAGACAGTTACAATGAATCTATATTGCATGCATGCGTAGCGAGCAGCTCCATTGCTGAGCTTTTTTGGTCCTCCTTTATTTGGTAAATTACAAAACGTTATTTGTTTAATCAATAAGGGTGTAAAAGGTAGGCTATTTACCATCTCATATCCAACGCGCGCGTCCGCTAATTGTTATATTATACCTAGACTTTCATTCAACAAAATAAGCACTGTGATTGGTTGATTCTTAGTCACGTGCCCCTGATCAAATTCAAATGATTCCTGACCGTGATACAATTGCGGCAGTTGTTGCCCGCACACCGAGTACATCTCCATTTGCTATATGAATGTTCAATTCTTTGAGGGAAACATCAGTACCAGCGTTTGAATTTTTAAAAAGTCATTATTCTCCTGAAGAAGGACCACAGTACAAGGTTCGAAAATTTTAGGATAATTTTTAAAGTTAAAAAAAATGTTTTAGCAGATCAGATTACATACAACACGTTTTTTATTATTATGAATACTGATCGCCCTCAGCGAAAATCATTAAGTTTCTTGTCTTTGAAACATTACAACTGCGTTGATGCCGATAAAAAAATTAAACTGCAAGCGTCAGCAGTCCGAAGGAAATGTTCATTCTGAACCAAACCACCTTTCTGAAGTACAGAAATACTAGTCCCAGTCTTTCGCTGTACAGCCTTCGTCTCGATTAGCAGTTCAGCGAGCACCGCCTGACCAGGTTTGTACAAGCTCTGAGGCAAAGCTGGCAAACACACAAGTGTAACATATTTTCAAAACAACTTCCTCTTTTGGGAGAGGAGATGGGGGCGACAAAAATCAAATAGGTCGATCCGACGCAAAATTGGTCCGGCCGGTCGGGAAAAGCTAACGAAATGGCCAGTAGAGTATGAAACGGAGGAAGAGAATTAAAGACGAGGAGACTTTTTTATACCGCTTTCCCTTCTTAACGTCTTGCTCTCACCCAACACTTTTTCAACGCTATTATCCCAACGTCTCCTTCTGGCCCTCGCACGCATACGCGCTGGCTACTTCAACGTTTTCACAGGCGAGTAATTAGTGCTAGTAGGCTGAAAACTGTGAGTAAAAGTTTTTTTAATTCTAATGGCCCCAGAACTTATTAGTTTAAAGCTGAGGCAAAAAAAAGATACATAGTAATATCCACAAACTTAAACTTCATATAAGCTCCGATTTTGTCTTGTAATCCAATCGAGCTTGCAAGTCATGCTGATGTTTTTATGTTTTTTATTCATTCAGTTTTGATTGTCAGTTCATATTTCGTATTGAATTTGTGATTAATTTATGCCATGATCAGGCCGTCTTTGTCGCTACAGACATCTTACAATGTTTTGAGTCATACATTAGAATCAGACAGCCATCTGGTTTTGTCCTCCATTATTTTAGTATTGGCAAAATTTAAGATATTCAAAAACAATCAACAAGTTTTGACGTGATCAAAACAAAACATCGAAAACATCAATAAAAAGGGAACAGATTTTGTTGCCAAAAAAGGATCGAATTCTCTATCGCAAAATTCTACTCGGTAATCTCAATATGATCGTTTAAAAATTGTTTTCAAAAATATCGGCCAGATTGAGATGCACCGAAAAATCTCTCATCGGCTAAGCCTTGGAGGAAATTAGTTTTGTCGTATTTCAGCTCTTTCATAAATTCCCCATTTAATTCACATTCAAGCAAGCGCTGTATTAAAATCGATCAACGTCCCATCCAACTGCGTCGGCTTTGAAAACAAAGAGCATTAAATTGCTTGGCATTCTAACGTATTACGCTCTTAATTCCAACAATGTTTGTATGTGGTTGCGCTGAATTCTTTGCAATACCAAATTTATTCAACACCTCATTAATTCATTGACAATTTACAGATTGTGGCTAAAAAACGGGCAAACTTCATGTTTGCTAGGGAACAAAGGATTTTACGTCTCATTTCAAAATCTAAGAGTGTTCTTAATTATCGTACTACGGAGAATCAACTAGCTTTCTTTTTGTTTCTGATAAATTATACCACTTTAATTCGTTCCTTTGACAAGGATTCAGCCTTAAACGACACAACTACGGTTGAGTTTGCTGTGACTCTATGACCTTCTCTGTTGATATTTTGAAATCTTCATGTCGAGATACTCCTAAATATGTTGTTTTCAAAATACACCGAGGAAAATCGCCTTTCTAGCTCCTCTGAAAGAAAACCAAAAGCTTTGTGGTTATGGACTCAAAGTATTAAAGCCATAACACGGAGGCGTTTTCTCTTAAGAATATTTTCTATTGTTTTTTGTGTGTTTTCATAATTGTGTGAAATGTGTAACAGAGTGAAATTTGCACCTAGCCCTAAGATCCATCTGCGAATTAATGCGTAGGAGTTGAAAAAAGAGGGCTCGCCTTTCGTTCTTCCCAAAAGATAATAAGAAAAATAAACTAAATAGTTCTTTCCTTTAACTCGAGTGGTTTTGTTTCTTACAGAGAAAAACATAGGCTTTGAATTGCGAACATGTTAAGATTTTTAGTATTCAAAAGCCTTTTGCGGTGAGAAAACCCCGATAACATCTTTTTCCTGCCGAAAATTTAACAATGTTGTTGTTTGTTTCCGTGAGTGGACAATCAATTTCTTTGTCTTGAATTTAATACATAATTGAAAATTTCATATCACAGGTTTCTTCGTTTCACTGCATTTGTCGAGTGTGCATTTACTGAGAAGTCCTAGCTTCGGCAAGGCTTGGTAACAAATAATGAATCAGTGTTGTGACACACATTTAATGCTTATCCTGTTGGCAAAATCTTTTTGAGCGCGTTGCTAGAAGAGATTCACAAATAGCTGACTGCCGTGTTTTGTCTAGATCATAACCGTTTTAACTGCAGCAACCGTGCTGTTAAGAAGCGTGACTCAATACAACCACTGAAACGAGTTGTACATTGAAGCCGTGAAAGTTCTTTCGGTCAAAACCTTTTGAAATACTCAATCGCTTTCTTTGTCTTAGTGCTTTAGATAATTTGCCGCATATCTTCGCTTCTTTTACTCTCTAAACCCTTTCACCTCGATTTGCTTCGACCGTATTTCAAAATTTTTTGAATAGAAAATGGAGTACTGATATTAATGAAACCAAATCAAATAAATTGCCTTTTCTCCCACGAGCTGTAATAAACAACAATCTGGAAGAAAAAACCGTGAGATGAAAAACGGAGGATAATTGACAATCGCTTCTAGCTAGTCTTTAGTCCTTACCTATTGTTGTTACAACAGTCCCTGAGAAAAACAACGAGCCAAGTAGATTCCAGCGTTTCACCCAATGTTTCGAAAAGCCATGATCAACGATGTCCTCTATTCTCTGTAGGAACTCTTCAAGGTCATTGTCGCTTATATTGTACTTAATCTGTAACTGTCTCTTAGCCTCAACCATTGTCGTTCTCTCTTCTACTTCGTTCTTTGCCTCAAGAGCTTGAAAAATGACGGCTCCAAGAAATATATAACAGAAGAACAAACCCATTCGAACAACAAGATTTTTAGAGGTTTCTGTTAACCACATTACTATCTCCGATCTGACTGTACCGGTTGGGTGCAATCACAGCTCTGTCGTCTAAGTTTAGAGGCACTCACTTATAGCTAACGAATTTCTATTTATATATTCCTTCAATCAATACAAGCCGGAGAAGGCTTGATTTCAGGTGAAAATATGAGATAAAAGTGTTCAACTCACGCGCCACCTCATATTCTTTCATTTCCGAAGAAACTGCAATTGAAAAGAACAATTAAGCGATGAGAGCGCCAACGGTTAATTAGCGCGACCACCCTTAGTTGTTTTGTTCTCCGCGAGGTTTTAAAACAACTAATTTAGGAGCCATCCTCTCTTGTTGTGTATAATTTTTTCTGCGCATTTTTTGCTCTGGACAGTGCGTAGGATGTGAAATTACCGCTCAGCGGAAACTACTTGCGAATCGCGCACGCGCAGATCGTTGTCAGCCCCAAACCGTAGTGATACGGTTGACTAGACATCCGTAGTCTACTCCCAAACGATTTATCTTAGGCTCTTCAATAATACAAACACTTTAAAACATATAAACCCGTATTTTTGTCTTGACAGTGTTTCTTATGTGAAGCGCTTGTTTCAAAGAAATGAGATAGCCAAACCATTTGGCAGTTGTGTTCTTTTCATTATGCCAGCATGAAGCTTAAACAAAAAAGCCGTTAAGAATCTTCTCGCACGCTGTTCAAGGTATTGTTTCCGAATAAATGTAATGCAAATGAAGCTATTGGCGAAGTTCTTACTGTTTAAAGTTTAACTTTTCCTCGTTTCTTGTGTTAATTGAAGCGATGTTTCAAAAGTAAGCTAAACAATAGAGTGGGTTAATATTTCCAATATTTTCGACTTTCCCGGTTTGGTGTTTTAAGGGGCCTTTAACATCTGGTAGCAGATTAATAAAATCACAGCTGAATACGCACGCATCAGTTGTAACATTTTCTCTTCTTCATTGACCTTTAAAGGGAAATAGCTAAATCTCTCTGGATCTGCTACATGTTTAAACAATATGTGTGTACTGTACTCTAAAATCATACGAGAAAAGGCGTCAGGTGGAGTTTGTGATAAATCTTGACAGCCGTCCGTTGTACAAAGATAACACACTTTGAAACATAATTAAAAAGACATAATATTCCTTCCCGACACTACGTGAGTATCCTAAAAAACATGCAAATCGTATGGACGCTTAAGATTCCTTATTTGGGAACGCCTGAAACAAAATCGCGGTTTCAGCGAGACTCAAAACGCACGTGACTCGTATTTTATAACTGCAGGCTACAATTGGCGTGTATAGCAAAGACTAAAAAATCATTCATATACAATGTACTATCAACCACATTTACACGCTTACAACTCGAAAGTAACATTTCAAGTTTGACCACGCCAGACTAAAGGTTGTAACTTTTACGATATCTTCATTCATGTTTTAAGCCACGTTTGTAAAAAGAAAAATCTCTTGCTGACAAAAAACAACAACAAACAAACACAAAAGCACACAGTGGGATTATAAGTGTTAAAAGACTCGATCGCTATAATCAAGGATTAGATTTAAAAATGCAAATATGGAGACAGTGTTTTTGTAAATTGCTTTCTAATTCCTATTTTTCGACGATGTTTTAAACGGTGGAAATGTTTATGTGCGCCTGTTTTTTTTCTAGAGGAAGATGGAGATAATACCACTTTGGCAAGTTGTTTTATTCAATCTAAGGCCTACTTCAAACACCGTTTCTAACGTATCGAACTAAATTAATATTGGTCCGGTGCTAACTGAACCGGCGAGCTCAAACACCGAATCGAATTTAGTTGCCGTAGTGTCCAATAAGGTGGAAGCGAATTTAAGTCCTCTACCAATTTTTAATTCGATACACTGCTTCAAACACCGCGTTTTTGCTGAATTTAATTCCTGAATTTAATTCGATGTGGTTGAAATACGGTGTTTGAAGAAGGCCTAACTCTTCCAGCCATCACCTAAACGCGCACACGTATCACACAGACAAGAGGAAGAAATAGTTAGAACAGCATAACTACAATGCATCGAAAGAAATTCTGAGTCTCTGGTTCAAATCCCGTCTGGGACTCAGAAATTTTTTTTCTAAGGAAAAAAAGAAGCTCGCGAGAGATTTAATCATTCATCCTTACACATGTAAACAATTTTTAAAAACTCCTGTGTTAGTTTAGAAATCTTAATACTGTTGGAGCTTTATGACAATCAAAACACTTTTAGCTCATGCAATTCAAAGTATCGGCACCAAACGGTCGTGCTGTTAGCGGGTATAACTATTTTACCCCAGGGTCATGTTTTTGAAATCCGTCCAAGAAAAAAAAACTTTTCCCTCATTTGTAAATACGTACCACAATTTCATCTGCTTAATTATTAGGCAATCGCAGATAGGCGCTAGTGAAAAAAGCAAATAAGCTTGAAAATAGCTTTTGGTTAGATCAAAGTTTTTATTCCTTACATCTGTATTCTGGGTTTGGCCAATTGAATACACCCTACACCGTACAAGCATTCTGCCGAGGTCTTGACATAATTAGGTTCGTCATAAAGCACCGCTTTTATTCGGGATTAACCATTCTCTTCCTTTGTCTTGCAAAGTCCTGAAAAGACTGACGAAATCCTTGTTAGTTGAAGTTCTCATCGCTGCTGAACGACGAAAATGTTTGAGTGAAGACACTGATGATTTTGCAGCTTTTAATGATGATAGCGTTGTGTGGAAGGCTGTTTTCTTCTTGTGTGGAAGGGTGTCTTCTTTTAGAAAAGTTGGTAGGACTCCTTTTACTTGTCATTCTCATGGAAGCTGCCGTACAGCAACTGGGCTAGGATATTGATACCAACACTACTACTGCTGCTGAATGGAAGTCTTTGTGTGGAAGGATGGATCCAGGATGTCTTCTTTTGGAAGAACTAGTAGGATTCCTTTTACTTATCATCTTCATTGAAGCTGCTGTAGACCAACTGAATGAGGATAATGCTAAGTCTGCTGTTGATGGTGATGGCTTTGTGTGCAAGGAGTCTTATTACTTATCATCCTCATGGAAGCTGCTAAACATTAATTGAGCAATGATACTAATGCTATGATAATAGCTTTGTGTCAAAGACTGGATCCAGGATGTCTTCTTTTAGAAAAAAAACTGGTAGGAGTCTTATTACTTATCATCCTCATGGAAGCTGCTATACAGTAATCGAGCAGTGATACTAATACTAATTTACTGCCACCGCTGCTGCTGATGATGATAGCTTTTTGTCGAAGACTGGATCCAGGATGCCTTCTTTTAGAAAAACTTATCATCCCCATGGAAGCTGCTATAAGCAATCGAGCAATGATACTAATACTAACTTACTGCCACCGCTGTTGTTGATGAAGATAGCTTTGTTTGGAAGACTATACCCAGACATTTACGGCATCTTCTGTTAAAGAAATTTGGAAGATTCTTTTTAGTCGTTTTCCTCAAGAATACGAGTATAAAACGATTGCTCGAAAGTGATAGCAAAAAAGATGACAACGACATGCAAGTAGAGAGCATTTACCAGCTTTCTAGATTTCTTCCTCTGTGTGTATCCCGTACAAACTTTTAACCATCATCTTCATTGCAACTGCTATACAATGACTGAATACTAACAATGTTTTTCCCCTCCATGATTCTCCGGATAGACAGCAATACGCTCGTAGTTACAGTCAGACCGAACGAGAACAGAATTAGACAGAAGATAACAAATAAAGTAATTGCTAATGATGATTTTTCAACTTGTTGACTGTCAAAGTTTGGGCGCTGAGGAATATAATCTCCGAACCCAACTGTCGTTAAACTGATAAAAGCAAAGTAAAATCCTTCAAAGAAATTCCAATTCTCTACCAAGACGCCAACGGTGGCGACAACAGACATGACCGAGACTGCCATGACTACAGCAACTAGGAGACACAAGAGGTTAAAATTCATAGATTCGGGAGAAAAGCGTCGATTGCTTAGAGTCTGTAAGGAAGAGCTGATTCTTTCAACGATCATTTTACTCAATGACGACAGCATCATCCAGCTAATGGGAATTCCAAATAAGGCGTAAATTATGCAGAATACACGACCGCTGATAGTTGTTGGTACTAGATGTCCATACCCTGTGGAAAAAAAAACACACGAGACTCGTTAATTTTTTTAATAGTTTTGTTAACAGAATCTTAATGAAACAAAGCAGTTTTATCGAAAAACACAAAGATACAAAATAAATGTCTTCAACACTTGATATATTTATTGCTGGACAAGATCATTTATTTTAAGTCTCAGTAAAATAAGATGATATTGTCAATTACAGAAATAGTAAAACCTAGTATTATTAATTAATTAACTCTTGTTACCTCTTATCATGCTAAACTTTTAAAAATCAAAGTAATAAAACTTCAAAATTTTTCGAAGCAATGAACATTTTCAGAATTTACTTGTAAAGACAACGAAAATGAATGGTCACTCGGTAGTTTTTCAAGCACTGGTCTAAAAGTTGGAGCATCCAACAGAAGATAACGATTGAATAGGTCGGTGTTGATCAACTCTGCTTTGGACATTTTTTTAGCCTTCTGACAGCACCTAGCTAAGAGTAGAGTTCCTGTACGCTTTTGTTCGATCTATACAAGACCGAGGTTGGCCATTGTCCGAACATTTGCCATAACAAAAACTGGTTTGAGATCAGATCAGGAGTTTAACCAGCTAATTGTGTATTGAGGTAAAATTTGAAATTATCATCCCAACTAGCTCAGTTTTCTTTATACTGATTCAAGGAAAAGCGCAATAGGTAACTGCAAGAGAGAATGAAATCGCTACATTTTGGCAGCGCATTTCTCGCCTACCACGCACACTGCTCGTAAGGGCTTTGTAATAGATTTAGTAGATATTGATAAGTTTGAGCCTCCAGTAATCACTGCCGGCTTAAGAAATTCCCCATCTAGAGCTTACACTCTCTATTTTTATAAGAAGGTCGAAGTTTTCGACTGAGACTGGACGTTCTTAAATATTTTCGGGATATCAGTCTCAAATGTTCTTAAAATATCAGTTTTACTGATTTTAGACTATATAAATAACACATGCACCTTATGCGGTACGTTTTTGTATACATTGGTTTGTACATGTACTTTGTACAGTATCAAATTGTAAAATACAGTAGCTGTAAGAACTGCGATTCGGTAAATGAAAAACATGTGCTGTAAAATTGTTATCTGCTAACTTTAGTCAAGAAGCCCACCGAAAAGCAAATTTTTAATAACACTGTATGAATTGTTTGCAATAGGTTATCATCATTGTATATAAATGTCCCTCATCTTTTTTCAACCTCAGCACGTTCTTAACATGTTCTCAAATTTTTGGCGATTTTCAGCCTCATGTTCTTATACATAAAAAAGGTTAATATAAAAAAAAGAGTGTATGTTTTTCCCTACAAGTTTGGGAGAATTTTACTTTCCACCCTTCAGTCTTAAAGTTGCTTTGTTTCATCAATTCGTGTTTTCTCAGAATCAAATGTCTGATTTTTTTAATTTTTTTGTAAGGATTTCAGATGTTGTTAACTGAGTGGGACTAAAATATCGCAAAATAAAGAATAAATAAAAAAAAAATTACGGCTTCAAAACCTGCCGCGTGTGGTACAAGTATCAAGCTACAGTTATCAACACCTTAAATAACTTTTAAGTAATGGAGATTTTAAAAGAAACGTAACTCAAATTTTTTTATCAGACCAAAACTACTCCTGATAATGATCAATGTTTCGCTTATCCTCAAGAGTCTTTAAAACATATCTTTCAAGAAATTTCTAAAAGATCAACTAAATAAGAATTAAAAATCTTTAACTCAAAAGCGATTGAGCAGCATGAGAAGTGTAAAGTCTGTTTTGAGAGTTGAGTCTCCGCCGGAAAAGCTACAAAGTGGTTTGAACATGAAAGCGCAAACTCTGAATGTTTGTTGCATTGAGAGTTAAAGGGGAAAAGTAATACATTTGCGTGTAAAAACAGAAGGGACCGGAAGTGTTATCAATGGCTTTATTGCCCTGTTAGTGAAAATGTCAGATCGATCAAATCCTTTTTTGATCTTAATAAGAAACTTATTTCAATTAAGATCATTAATTTCCATTTTTGACAGACAAGATTAATTCCAATGTCACTTAACAAAGGAAAAATTATTAAGGCGGCAAACAAAAGACCTTGGGTATTGTTAATCTTTTAAATCTTTTTCTAAACTTGATTTCTCTACAGTTAAGGTCAAAACTCTTCAGAAACAATTTGTGAACGCTTTTCAGCTACTATGCAATTTAACCGCTGGCTGGTAGCACACATGTGGCGTGAGAGCTCGGCTATGAAACTGCAATACATTAAGTAGATATCACAACAAATGAAAATATCAAGCTCTCGATCTAAAGATTTCAAACAGCACTTATCATGGCAAAGCAAACTTGGGGTTTTAAACTCACCAATTGTTGTTATTAATGTTCCTGAGAAGAACAGAGATCCGGTGTAACTCCAGCGCCCAACCCAGCCTCCACTATATCCAAGATCTGCCGCTTTTTGAAGAAGCTTCACAAAACCGTCCATCTCCTCCTGTGAAATATTGAATTTCTTCTTTATCCATTCAATTTCTAGATTAGTTTTTTGTCGTTCTACGGCTTCATTTTCAGATTCTAAAAAACGGAAAGTGACCATACCGAGTGTAAGATACATCAAGAACAAAAAAGTCCTCAGGATAAATCTTTTCGTTTCGTTTTGTAGATTAAGCCACATTTTGCGTGCGAATTAATCAAACAATGCCGAAGAAAGCTGTGAATTATAAGTAGTTGAGTTTATGAATGAAAGTGTCTTCTCAAAACGTGCCACGTTTACGGACATGAAGAAATTCAAAACGACTGGCGCGGGCAACTAGTCAGCCAATTGCAAGGCTTTATTTACAGACAATAAAAGATGACCAACTATGAAAAACAAACTTCGGATCAAAAACCGGAATGCTCATTTGTTATTTTAACTTTTCAAAATCTAGTTTCTTGTTTTTTGATAATTCACACGTGTCTAAATGATTTGAATTTTACGTGTGTTTGTCTGAATAACATGAATATCGAATCAAAAGAATACACTTTAAAAAACAGTTGCATGCTAAGAAGAGTTTATGTTGGCATCGATGTTTGAGTTTCAAATATAGATATTCCTCCGCAGAACCAAAACCTTTGTTTAAAAACGTAAAAAAAAATCAAGAAACTCATTTAGATTTTAAAGAAATAGATGTATGGGCGTAGAGTAGTATATACAAACCAGATATGAAGCTCGGCCCGGTTATACGGTTTATAATCTTCCATAACAATTCGTTCTTTAACAACCAGGCCCTCGTGTCGGACGGTCACTTTTGGCCGTGGCCGCAATAACTTCTTATTTGGTAAAAACTATTTTATTAACCGTTCAAACAAGATTTTTCTTGAAGACTTTCAAAAGTACAATATATGGATTGGCCATAAAGGTTTAGATTAGTGAGATTTAGCACCGCGTATACGAGCTTCGTACGGTGCGAATTGGTCGAAGTGTGAAACTGAGAAGGTTCTATTCCACGTCTTTACATTGAAAATGCCTCGTAAGAGGCAGTAACAACACCAGTTCCTGGTCCCGTAGTACAGTCGTACTTGTTTGAAATACCGTTTAGTTGATAGCCACACAACAGATTTGTTTTACAGAATGCTAGCGTTGATGTTTGTTAAAGTCGATTCAAAACCTTTTGGTTCATTTATTGAGTGTTACTGACTGAAACACAAACTATCTTTTTCGTTCTGTTTTTATTTTACCTGTGCTTTGTTTTTGTTATCAAATAACAACTTTTTGAAAAGTTTAGACGACGCAGGTTCTTATAAAAAATGGTTGTTTAAAAAAAATAAATTTAGCTTAACCGGTTCTTAATTGTTAGGTTCGTTCCGTGGGTTTTTACTCTATGAGCACGCATGTCCTAGTAAATCCTAGCTCTTTTGCCCGGCCGTCATAGTTGATATCGAAATCATGTCAGCACTACACGTAGAAAAATAAATCAATTTTACTAGTTTGTCTTCTTTGATATTTAACTTGCAACCTAAAGTAATTTCAACTGCAAAATGCACAGACAAGAAAATCTACATTTTTCAAATACATAAAATAATCATAACTAGAGGCCTCAGAAGCCTACACTGGGTTGCCTGTTGTTAGCTGAACTAACTCTTAACTTTTAGCGCAAAGTGCGAGTGGCTTTATAATTTAGTGTTCATTGAGCATTCAACGGTGCAGCTAGTAAGTCAAAATGCCCTGATATTATGCTATGCCAATAACAACTCTCCAAGGCTGGTACCTCGCTCGTTTGGGATTTAGCACAAACATCTCGTGAATAAAACCTCATACGCCGCACTTTCTGTGAAGTAAACTTTATTTACCTGTGAGGGTGATTAAAACACTAACTCTGGCACGTACCTCATGATCAACAACCGAACAACTTGAGGCAATTGCAACTTCATACAACGATTTTTACTGAATGCCGTCGTGCCGACCAGCAAATAATCCAATCCAAAACGTTACTTTTAAGGGACCAGTAAAAGTTTGCTCAACCTGAATGTTCTTATTTTGCTCATATTGTTGCATTTGCCATTAATTCTCGATATATAAAAATTGAAATGGGCGGCGCGCGCGTTCAATGAAATATAGAATTTTGGCGGGAAATTCACTCCCATATATGGATACACAAGCGGGCGGGTGACTAGCTCGTGACATGCAAATTTTTACTTATTTGATAGTTATTTTTTCAATAAATTTCGATTTTAGCCTCAGTTTAATATGTTCTTAACCTTTTTTTATTTTTTGAGTGGCTTCAGCCACAATGTTCTAACTCATAGTCAAATTTGCTGACGATTAGTTTTCTATTAAACTCTCATTTATTACTGTTTTGCCTTCATGAAAATGTGGTTCTTTTACCAAATTTAATGTCTTGTCTGTTTAGCTTATTTTGGCCATACTTTTTGGAAACAGGTTTTCAAATTGCTGTACTAATATCTAGAGTAATACATACTTTAAAGACTATTGGAAATAATTATAATTGAACTTGGCTTTCAAAACGAACATCAAAGGACCTTAAGAAGACTGTCTAAGTACTGTTGAAGTGTCTTCAACAACATCAGTTATGCAGAAATTGTTTGTGCGTGTTTTGCTCCGTCGGTAAAATCTCTGCCTTTCCAAGCGTGAGGCCCCGGATTTGATCCCTGGCTTTGTCGAGGGTTGAACTTTAATCTGTGCAGCGTTCCTTTACCACACCATCCGTGGACAGAGACGGTTGAGCCGTTGGTCTTAACCATTTAATCTTCATTCAAGAAGGGTGGGTTCCATCGGTAAATAAACAAAAACATACCCAACAAGTACAATAAAGAAAAAAAATTAAATGTTTCTTTTGAACTTAATCAAACACGCGAAATTTTTTCTGCACTACCCGGAAAAAACTGCAGCGCTGCTTTAGTTTTGTGATCTTTTTGTTCGATTTGTTAAAATATTTTCAAACTTCTCCAAGTGAGGTGCTACAAAAGCAGGTCCGTAATCAGGAGTTTTTTTGCGGGAGGGTGCGATTGAACGACAAAATGGACCAAATGAGCGCTGAAGGAGCTAGACTCCAGGGGGGTGGGGGGGGGGTTTGAGGAATGCTCCCCAGAAGTTTTTTTTTTAAATTTGGTTGTCTAAGACTGAAATGTGAATTCAAGCTTATTCAAGTTGATCAACAAAAAATTGCCGCCGGAAGGAGGAGGGGGGGGGGGCCTTCATAATCCTCCTCCCTATGGGCCTGAAAAGGAATTCAAACACAGACTCAAACCTCTTTATTACCTATAGTTTTCTCCTTTGTTTTTATTATTTAGCTTTCATTCTTTACAGATATTTGGGCCATGCTTATTTTGGTTATACAAATTATTGAAAATAAATGCCCAGACTTTGTGATAGGAAAATAAAGCACCCTTTCATTGCCTTCTGCACGCTCTTGTCTTCTTAAAAATGATTATTTTATGGTTTCGTGTCAACCTCGCTCCCAGTCTTTTTCTCCTGGAAGCCGAGATGTCTTGGAAAAATCCTGGGGACGAGGCTAGTTTCGCATAGCTTGAGTTGTGTACAAGGAAAAAACACCCCAAAACCTCAAAAGCAACGAGCATGACTCAATATTTAGTGATAAAAATTTAAGTGTGAAGACAAATAAAAGTTGTAAAAAAAGGCAAAACAAAACCATAACAGAAGAAAAATAGATAATTAAAAAAATCGCTTAGAAAGTATAAGAATACCAAATTAGAAGGGTAAAAAATAATGAATTCAAAGGATGGTGTTTTTCCGTGTACACGGTAACGTTACCTTGTGTTTCTTAGCAAGTAAATCTACCAGAATGTTTAACAGAAGAGCTTGCGCAATGCTGAATAATTGCCTTTTAAAATAAAATGAATAATTCTTATGTAAACGAACGATATTTGCTTGAGAGCGTTTAGGCTGCTTGGCCTGTAACTATAACAGTAACAAAAAGGATAGCTACTGGTACAATTGCCCATAGTCCCTTAGGGCACAAACACTAAAAAAATAATTACACAGCAGTACTGAAGCTTGCGACCTCACATTATTTTTGTGTCTTTTGAGCAAGAGAAAGGAATCAACAGAAATTATCTTTTTCTTTGTGGCGTAACACGCAAAGGCATCATCCCTTTTGACGTGCAATATTACAGAAAATATATTTTGGTAATGTAAATGGTAATTCTAATTATGGGGTGCTAGAGATTCAAAGTATAGTTGTCATGATAACGCGTCCCAACACAATTGTTACTAAAGCACATTTCTGTTTCCTTCCTTTCTTGAAATGTCTACGCCATGTTAAAAAACAGCTAACGTGCAGCAGCCTTTAATAACTGGTACTCAATACATTAATCTTTAGTTTGTTTACAGGCTTGTTTCCTGTTTTCAAACTTTGTTAAAGAAACCTATAAGTTGATAAGAGCTGGATAATTAAGACAAAGGTCGTCTCGATTGGATATATGTACAATAAATAAATGAACACCCTAAATTAGGTCGTACAAATATTAAGTGTAGTCACTTAAAATAATGAGAAAAACTGAAGCCTGTCAACAGGTTTCAGTGAATTGAGGACAACTGCCCGAGCACCCTCTAGGGAAAATTACCAGAACTAATT
Source organism: Hydrozoanthus sils (assembly GCA_027575215.2). Classification (NCBI taxonomy): domain Eukaryota; kingdom Metazoa; phylum Cnidaria; class Anthozoa; order Zoantharia; family Hydrozoanthidae; genus Hydrozoanthus; species Hydrozoanthus sils. The sequence goes on along the minus strand of JAOBRD020487846.1, from coordinate 14,611 downwards.
TGTGGGACCACTAACTAAGCTCCCTGTAGGGGCAACTACCAGAATAAACTTAGGGGACCACTGGCTCAGCTCCCTCTTAGACGCAACCGTCTGACATAACTTGGAGGGCCACTGCCTGAGCTCCCTCTAGGGACAACTGCCAGAATAAATTTTGGGGACCACTGCCTAAGCTCTCTCTAGGGACAACTATCAGAACTAACTTGGGGTATTGCCTGAGCTCCCTCTAGAAGCAACTGTCATAACTAACCTCTGTCTGAACCTCTCTAGGGACAAATGCATAAAATAACTTTGGGAACCACTGCCTGAGCTCCCTTTAGACGCAACTGCCCCTGGAGGGTCAACTTCCTGAGCTCCATCTAGGGACAACTACCAGAACTAACTAGGGGGACCACAGCCTGAGCTCTCTCTAGGGACAACTACCAGAACTAACTAGGGGGACCACAGTCTGAGCTCTCTCTAGGGACAACTACCA